>JAKSZP010015446.1:0-15962 GCA_022478985.1 Massospora cicadina | reverse complement strand
TTATTGTTATTGATACAGTGGTACCCTTTTATAGGACCTACTATTGGATTTACACTCCCCCTTTCCCTTCCGCCCCTTTGAGGCTTCTTCTTGTCATATAGGCAGATAATTCTCTTCTCACTATCCCACAATCTTTTAGAACCTACAGATTATTGTTTCCACCCTACAATTTATAGCCACAATCAATTTGTGAACCATTTATTCAATCCCCACGAACAGGGGGTAAAAACTTAGTCTATTCCCCGTTCACTTCCATATCCTCTTCTTGTTTCCACCTATTAGTTTCGAGGATCTATGACTATTGGTAGTAGATCCTATTAGACTTACCCTATTACTCAGTGAATAAATATTGAAAGATAATTAACCAAGGGGAATCATTGAAGGTTGGCTATAAATTAAAAAATAATACTAAGTAATACATAGATATGGAATTTCCTTTTACCACTATAAAAGAGAGTGTATTAACCACATATTATATTTGAAATCTATAAACAAAGATTCCTTATCTTTAAATTTATGTATAATATCTTTAGATAAAACGGCCTATCATAGTACTATTTACCCTTATTACTACCCACCTATTCTTAGTGGATAGCCTTGGTCGTTCTATTGTGGATAGTCTTGGTCGTTCTATTGTAGATAGTCTAGGCCGTTCTATTCTTAGTAGATAGTCTTGGTTGTTCTATTCTCTCTAGAGAGGAGAAATCGGTATCATTACTAGTATAAAACGATTATCTCATTAAAAACTCTATCCTTATTATTGTTTATCTCAAAGGCTTACCCTCCCTAGGGGGTTTTTATTCTTGCTTCCCTTGGCCCCTCTTTCTTATTCCTTTCTTTTTTTCCCTTCCTTGGTCCCCCTACATTTTTTCCCTAGCGGATTCATTCCCTCTATCCTCTGTATGAGTTAGTTCCTTCTTTCTCGGAGGTATTAGTGATGAGGCGAAATACTCCCGTAAAGGCTAGATACAACAGAAAAGGCTAGATACTACAGAAAACGGTTGATAAATTCGATTTCAGTGATAACTATTAGTTAACAGATAGATAATGGGCATTCCCTTCTCCTTTAGTCCACATCCACCTAGATGAGGCGAATTCACTTCCTCCTTAGTCACGATCCCTTTCTAATATTTTCTCATTCATAAACAAAATATTGAAATACGCCTCCAATGACTTTTATCTAGCAAGATTGATGGGACTACCCCCTAAGGTTTATCCCTATATTTACCACGTTGTTATCTTTCTATTTCTCTTCGTCTTCTTTGTGGTTTCCTTCTTTTTGTTGCAAGATACATTCTATTTTCTACCCTTTCTCCACCTCCCTACCCTCTCTTATCTTCTTCGCATTCTTTCCTACGATCCACGGGTCCATCCTCTAAGACATCCCAGGTCTATCTTACTCACTATGTACCCTACTTAAGCTATAAACATCCTACCGAATCTTTCTCCTCCCTATTGAACACTTTGTATTATTCTCCTTTAGCAAATTCTCTGATCACGAAGGTTTATATTATCAATTCCTCAACTATTGTAAATCTCCCTCATGTATTGTTTTCTTAGTTATACTTATTTCCTACTATTCTCTTTGGTTTTTTATTATCCCTTCCCTTTTTGTTTAAATTAAAATTGTGAATAAAAATGAGTAGAGGGGTGGGGAGATAAGATTAGCTAGCCACTAATTTATGGTAAACTCCAAATCTCCTGCTTTTAGTCCCCTGATAAATTTTTCTGTCTAGGTTTTATCCTTCTTTCTTTACCCTACTTTTTCTTTCCTATCCCCCACTTTCTTTAAGGATACGATTCTTTTCTTATACCCCATTTCTTATACCCCCTCCCCATTCCTTCCCTTTATTCTTTTCCATTTTTCTATATTCTCGTCCTTCTTCCTACAATCTTTCTCTTCCTCTGCACTACTCACCATCCCACCTATCCAATCCACTTGCACTATTCTTTTATTTTTCCTACCTTTTGTAAACTTTTCTCCACCCTCCCCACTATTAGTTTCTCCCACCTAATTGACATCCAATTTAAGGATTTATACAAACGACGGGTTATTATGATAAAGGTTTTTATTCCACTTACCAGAGCAATTATATATCCCATAAAACAGAGATTAGCAATTTGATAGATAACCCAACAAATAATCCCAATGTCAATTCAGCGACCTTAATGGTTCTCATTTGCTGATCTCGCAAATAATGCTTGGTATTAGATATGTTTACTGTCCTCCATTCTTTCTTGGGTTGGAATAAAGCATAGTTACTTCAGTATTATTAGCCTCTACTATATTGATTATAAAGGGTTGGGTTTTATTACCCAATCTTTGTTATATGTATAAAAATCCTATCTAGGGATTTTAGAGCTAATAAATATTTATACAAATAGGATATAAGACAATGTAGCCACTTACAAGATCTAAATATTGCAACTATAACCCAATTTCTACAACATGGTACCTAGTCTTAACATGCTTCTATCACCAATCACTCCATCTGCTAAATGTTTTACCTGGCTACCCATGTCTTCACATTATAAAATATAAGTCGCTTTAACCTCAGTAAACATTTCATAGAGTAGCAGTACAAAAATCCCATCAGCCTATAAGAGATTAGCAACCAGCTAATATTTGTTAGCTTTATTATATAGAGTTTGCAATTAGAGTGATACCCGTCTCCTCGAGAGATTATACTTGGGGGAATAATTTTTATCTTCTCACTATACTTGGATGTTCTTACTTAATTGCGTATTTTATATCAATTACTCCTACATAACTTTAGGTACCCTCCACCCCATATATTTTCTATCCCTCCTCCCATACCAAGGTTTTTAGTTAATCACACGGAATGGAAACCCCTTATATGTAAAATAGAGACTACCTTGTTAGGGGCAATAGGAGGGGAAATTTGGGTAGTCGTTGGGGTTAAAATATATTTTAAATACAATATATCCAATCGTAATCATATTTGGACAATGAATAGAACAACTAATTGTAATTCAACAAACCACCAATAACAATAAATAAGTTATTAGTAATAAGATCGCCTATACTTATCTGGCACGTTAGTTTAGTGTCCTAGTTTTTTATATACTCTTCTAATTAGAGACCTCCCACCAATACTCGATATCGTCTACTACCAATCACATGGTTACTAGGTAATCAGAGCTATACTCCTTTTATCCCTACTCGTTTTGTTATTATCCTTTTTTTATTTTAGCAAACCCAATCCCTTACCCTGTACTAGGGGCTTTTTCCCAATTTTGTACCCCACCCTCTCCTTTTTTGAGTTTGTTAAACTATAAACATCACATCCTCCCACCTGGGTTCCCCTTAGAGGCTGTGCTCCCTTCAAGTTATTTCGCTATTACATTATATAAACAATATGTTTTTACATAAGTAAAATCCCTATTCACTTGCACTATTTATTTTCCCAACCTCCTTTTTATTAAATCCAAATTAACATATGTGAATAAACACAAGTGTAGGTACGAGGTTTTATAAAATAAAGTCTAGGGTTTTATACTCCCCAATTATGGTTAGGTTCCCTATCCTACAAATGTTTTTTTCTCGTGGGTTACTATAGTAAACTCTTTTCTATTCTTTTATTTCACTAAACTGTTTTATGTGAACCCTTGTCTTCTATTTTATACATAAGTTATGGTCAACTTGTTTTTAGGACTAACTAGTTCTAAGTTATACTCTTTTCTTAGTCTTTTATTCCTTTAAATCTTTTATGTTTTATCCCCTCCTTCCTACCTCTCCCTTCCATTCCCTCCCTTCCCTATACTCATTCTCCAGTCCCATTCTTTTGTTCTAGGCTCTTCTACTCCTACATTTTCTTTTTGACATTCTCGTCCTTTTTCTCCCTACTTTATTCTTACAGTCTTCAATCCCGTTCCTCTTTTATGATGCTGATTTGTGTTTTATGTTTCACCTCCCTATCACCAATCTTGGTTTATTCCTCCTTTTAGTGAAATCCCTAATCCAAGAAATCCTTGGTATCATGAGCTCTATACTCCATATTTGTATACATACGGGATCCCTTATTAACCATAACTCGCGTGAGTATCGTAAAATCACTCAAGTCTCTATAGGATAAGGTAACTAAATCCAACCTCCTAACGAGTATCCAGGGCCAATGCACATAAAGGTTAGAGGCATATAAGGAGGTATGGGAGCCAAGGGTATAGGATAAGAGACTGGGATAAACTTAATAAGTTAATTAGAGCTCAATTTATATAAATAATTTATAAATGTGAATAATCAAGAATAAGGTCAATAGAGACGGGGATAGCCAAACGAGAAAGGGAAGAATATAAGTAAGACAATCCTTTAGGGAAACACAAGAATCACCAAAGCTTATCACAGTTATAATACGTCCACAAGGCACCATAAACAGCTGACCCAAATGTCTTTAGAGCTTCTAAATCTTCACACATTGGTTTTGAAGACCCTCTCATATATTTATGAGTTTTATAAATACGCTTACTCCCTGGCCCTCTTCCTTCCCAAGCTATCTTGTTATCCATTCCTTCCTTCTCCCTTCTTTTGTTTCCCTCCTGTTCTTAGTCTTTTTCTCTTTCCCCTTCTATCTTTCCTATTCCCCACCCTCTTTTGTCCCTCTTATTGTTGTCCACTATCACTCATTTTTATTTTCATTAGACCTTTTCTTATATCCCTCCTTTTTATCCTTCACATCCCATTCAGACGACTCTATGCTCAGACTAATACCTTGTAAAATACGAATTATCGCTTTTTATAGACCTAATCCTGATAGGCTACTCTTTTTTATAAATATAGTTAAGCTTCAATCTTAGAGTAACCATTCTTGCCGACATTATAATATATAGTCTTGAGGAATCCTCCCCCTTCCCATCTCTCGTATATGTCAATTAGGGGCTATCTATCTTTATTCCTCCTTATCTATTTTTGTGAATTCTCAAACTGACGGGGTTTTGGATTTCTTTGCCTTTGCAAATCTAGTTATTCTTATAAATATTGTTTAAAGAGGTTTTCTGGTTCTTAGAGGGTGTCTGAAATAGGGATTAACGGCTTACGAGCATTCTTTTAGTCACTGAATTAACTTTTAGTTAACCTTTACGGGCTATTCAAAAGATTATCTTTACACGCACTACCCACTCTTGCTCCTTCGTCTTCATTTTCTATTTATTAGCTTCCTATCCCTTTTATTTCTATTTCTGATTTTCAATTTTTATTTAGCTATTAATCAGTTTCCGTTTATTAAAATTTATTTGTTAATCCCTTCCCGGTTAGCTCTCATTTATAGACTTATTTATTGAGAGCGGGTTGCCACTTACAAATTAGGGTTATTTATCTTCTATCCATAAAGACGTCCTTACCCCCTTTTATCTTTCTACAATCAATGATTACCCCTTTGTTTATTGAAGGGTGTTCTACTGATTAACACGATCTAAAGATAGAGTCTTCAAAGATATTTCACTATAAATTAGTTATTTTACTAAAATAGTAGAACATAATGTAGATAATTACCCTAGTAATAAGGGGGTATCTACAATTTATAGGGTAAGTTGTATAAACTGATCAACTCATAGAGTACTAACTTTTATATAAGGATATAGCAGTCTCCTTGATAAATCATTTGGTACAGTGGCTAGAGTAGAGCAGTTCGTGTCTAGAAGAATAAACTTATAAACTAGACTATGGATAATAATAAAAACAGGGATCAAAAAAGAGGAGAAGGGAAGGAAGTTTGTAAAAAGGAGTAAATTAAGTAGGGGAAATAGACGAAAGTGACAAAAAGTGAGAGACTAGAAGGGATTAGGAAGAGATAAAAAAGGGGGGGAAGGGATTAGACAAGACTAAGTGGGATAAAGGATAAGAAAAATGAAAGTAGGGAGTGAAGAAATGATAAGTAGATGAAAAAAGGGGGAGCGGGAAGTGGGTAGGGGATAAAAGGAGTGAAACTTCAACAAGGGGGTATAAGGTGGATAATATAAAAAAAGGGTAAGAATAGAAACCAAAGGGGAAAAAGCTAAGTAGGAGGGATTGTGAAGTGAAACTAAGAAAAAGGTGGGAAGAAGTTTATAGAGGATAAGATAGAAAGAGGGAAAGTCTAGGAAGAGGAAATAGGATATAGGATAGTGGGGAGTGGGAATAAAGAAGAAGGAAGAAGGCAGAGAAGGGAAGTGTGGGTGGGTCAAGGGAACGGGGGGAGGCTCGGGAGAGTAAAGAAAGAAAGGGAATAAGAAAGGGGAGTAGAAAAAGGGTATATAGAAATGAAAGTAGGGGACAAAAAGAACATGATATGGGAAAGAAGTGGACAAAAAGGAGGATAAGGCTCTAGGGAAAGGAAGTAGAATGACCCTAGGGGAAATGAAAGGGTAAAAGTAGAAAACATGATAGGGGAATAAGGAAGGGAGGACACCTAGCCCACACAATGATCAGGTTGGGGAAATTAGGGGTTGGCCTACCCATCTCATAATCTAGCTAAATAATAAATCAATAAGGAAATAAGCTCAATAAAGCATATATGGTAATAGTTTATAGGGATTGTAATTCTAATATTTTAGCGGAATAATAATAATTACTATAATGGTTAATTTATCTTACTCGGTTATTGGGTTTATACTAAATACGTAGCATACCTTTTTATAATTTAAAATAACGTTAATTTACAAAGCGAGTATATAAATCATTAGATAAAAATAAGAATTAACAGAGAATAAGGATTGGGATAATTTGGAGGTAGATCGAGAAATGGATAAAACTGAAACAAGTGAAGGATAATAAAATGGTATAGAGAAGGTTTGGGATTGTGTGAAATGGGGGATAGAGTCGATTTGTCTATGTGAGAGGCTGTATCAGATGAGATAATGCGTGATTAGCCTAAATAAATAGGTGGGCTTAATGGGATAATGTAAAAAGGGTAAAACTAGCTCATAAAACTTGATTATTGTAAGATAATCCGACCAAATATAAGAACCTTGGGGCATAAATCTAATTATAGGGATTAGATTTATTAAAAGGATAACCCATAGGGGTTATAATCTACATTTATAAGGGGCAACCTTTACCATTTAAATGAGACCTATTTCCTATTCGTTACCCTATTGGGTTAATACGACCGGCGATTCATGCTCCCTTCCATAGTTACTGGCTTGATATATTGGATTCCTTTAGATATTTGTTTATTGATAGCCCTTTTGGTATTCCCCTCCCCACCCCTGGTAGGGGTCAGAGACGGCTTAGATCCCCCTATCCTCCTTCCTGGTTATTATCCCCCTTTATTTTGGTTTTAGTTAGGGGAATAAAGGATCAACTATTGGCTAATTTTTACTAACCAAGGCGAATTAAGGATGGATTGCTATTGATTAAGATGCTACATAGTTGGCTTATTAAATTATTTAGTCATTAACTTATCCGTTATAATATAGATAAATTTACCAATTATTCAGGTAGTGAAATTATAAAAGCTTTTCAGTGGCTAGAGCATATAATAGTAAAACTAAATAGGCACAATATCTAATTATAGTTCACTTTACTGGCTTATATTATTATTGTTAACATTATTATATTAAATTTATATTTAAACTTTATTAGGACAATCTCTAATATCCTACTATTATTCGTCAAATCATCAGTGGGTCGTAATCTTCCTTTCCTCTAAGTGAGTTACTCGGTTGATTAAATATTGGATAGTTGTTAATTTAAAATACTTCATTAACATAATATCACATAAAGGGATTATAAATTAATAAGAATTATCTTATTTAAATAAATAATTGTGAAAGGTAATAGATAATTTGGGTTAAACCATAGAATCGTAAGAGGTAAACTAAAGTATGGGGCGAATCTTTCTTAAATTATACGAGTGGGTTGCCAAAGCTTTATTGCCTATTTTGATTCTATCTTATAGCTAAATACTTAGTAGGCGGGGGATGGGAGGTCATAGTAAACCCGAAACCTCTCTCTGGGTCCCTTTGTTAATCAATCTTCTAGCCCACTAATAGATCTAAATATGAAACTTATATATATTCTCAATCTAATCCCTTTTCTCTTCTTTTAATCTTTGTCCCTTTTTTCTTATTCCCCCTTCTTTTTATCTTCTTTGTTACTCCCTATTCATTCTTATCCTTGTTCCTCCTAGAGGCAACTTTCTTTTTTATTATCTTTTCTTACCTTTATAATGGGTTATTTTATACCCCTCCCAAATTTCATGATTTATCATTCAAGGTCGTCCTTTTATAAGCTAAGGCGAAGTTTATAAAAAGGTTATGGATTTCTTATACCAACCAGGTAGTCCCTGCTAGAAACCTGCTAGATCCCTTACTACTAGAGCCCCTCTAATTGTGCTAGTAAGTTAAGGATATCTAGTGATAAGATAGAGCTAGACCTGGTCTAAAGGTAATGATTATTCTAGAAGACAAAATCATAAGGGTATAAGGGGATCATAGAAAGATAAGGGGTAATTGGGGAAACTCAACACATATAAGGGGATCGTGGGTGAAAAGAGGGATCATGGAGAAAATGAGTAGGGGATCATACTCAATAAAGATTCAATCATAGGAGCCTTTTACTTCTGTAATTTAGTAGAATGAGCAGGCATTGCTCTTTGACTCTCCCCCTCACTGAACGGAAAGAGTACACCCTTATACCCTACCACATTAGGGCCGAGACGACGTTGCATAGAACGCATAAACGTACAATGAGGAACATGAAGGCGACTGCAAGTAGTAGATATATAATAAAAAGGATTTCAGTATAGGATAGGCGTAAATAAGGGTTCAAATGAGGATTGGGAAAGAATTAGGGTTAACTTAACAAACCTGTTTTTAAAATTAATAATACCCTAGCATCTTTGATACTATCCCTTAGACTCCTTTTTAGTGTTAAACTTTATCTATTAACCCCATGGAGGGGATTACGAGAAAACTTTATAGATAATAGCCAATATGTGTAATCCATCCCTCTATATTTGAGAGGGTAGCTAGCAATTTTATGAATAAACAAGTTATATACGTATGTGGTCATTAAATAATCTAATAGTAAATTATAAATAGGATCAGAGATAGGCTGCTAAAGGATAGTAGAGGGTATATGTAAATGAAGAAATAAGTGGAAATAATAAACTAGCCAAGAAGACATATAATAAAATAAGGGGGGACTACAAATAGACAAGGGGGTATGGGAAAAAGGATAAATCAATAGGGGGATCGCGGATTGGGGACAAATAAAAGAGCTAAGGGAGGAACTAATAAGGGGAGGCCCTGTAAGACTTTGAGGGATCAAGAGAGTGACAAAGGGAAGGATAGTAAATAGATTAGCAGTAAAGATAGTGCTGACTAGGACAGTGCCTATTGCCCTCCGGTAAGGGGAATTCTTTCT
Source organism: Massospora cicadina (assembly GCA_022478985.1). Classification (NCBI taxonomy): domain Eukaryota; kingdom Fungi; phylum Entomophthoromycota; class Entomophthoromycetes; order Entomophthorales; family Entomophthoraceae; genus Massospora; species Massospora cicadina. The sequence goes on along the minus strand of JAKSZP010015446.1, from coordinate 6,598 downwards.
TCACTCTTTATATTAGATTCTTTTTTATTACCTACCACCCTAGCTACCTATTGGCCACGGGGGTTTAAGGGCGATTTTCACCAATTGGCGTCGTTGGCTAGACGAGTTTAGTAGATAATTTGGAAGATATTGGATGACGGTTGTTTACATTAATAATTGAGTCTATAGGGATCAGCTAAAGACCTAAGCACAAGTGACAGCTAATAATTATAAGATTCGACTAGATAATAGGGGGTTGGGGATATAATCAGAGGGTCTGAGAATAAAGAAAGCTGAGAATGCAAGGGGGTGGTAATAAACTATCCTTTGACGGATCCTTTTATGTTAATTCCACCCTAAGAGGAAACCTCACCCTCTTCAACTTTTGTATAGTTACCTTCTCAAACAAGTGGATTATGGTTAAAGGGTATCATATTAGACGCCCTTTTATTCCCTTCTTCATCCCACGTCCCTTTCCTATCTAGTTTCGCTCCCTTGGTGGTCTTCCCCACTCCACTCCCCTAGTCACCCTTTTTCCTCTTTTCCTTTTAGTACTATTTAGGTCTTTTGAAGGCCTACACGTGTCCACTTAATTACGTCTCATATATTAAGTTATTTCTGTCTCACTGTTCTTGTTACCCCTTATGAGCCTACCCTTATTTCCCATCTCCATTAATGGTAGAGGCTGCTACCTGCCTTAACCTATTCTCCACTATTTGCAGCTTTGGTTATTTTATATTTATACAAATCACAGGAAGATTATTTAACTGCTAAATTGCGACAATCAATATGCAGGGAATTGGAAATAGGAAAAAGTTTGATAAAAAGAGGAGGGAAGAGAGGAAAGAGAGCGATAGGGAAGAAGGGGATACAAAGATCTGGGAACCAGTGCACCTCTCCCTATACACAAGCCTTTATCTAAGGACAAAACTATTGTCTCTGGTTTCATACCTCCTTCTATTTGGCATCCCTAGTAGCTTACTCATGAATTCCCTTATTATCTATTATTTTATCCCTCGACCTTAACATCTGCTCCCTATATCCTCTTCCTGCATGCTCCTAACTAACCTCCTTGTCGATTTACTAACTGGTTAAACTTTTTATCTATGATATATTCATGAGTCCCTTATCCATATTTCTATTAGTGGCAAATAAATAACTATGTTCTGTTGAATAAAATATATTAGCTCATAAATATATAAATTATTTACCAAAGATAAATATAAATCCAACATAATACTGAATAATATAAAAGCCAAGTAGCCACCTTATAAAATATAATCTGATACGATCCCTCTTTATAAACCTACTAGCTTCGTCTTTTTACAAAGTTAGCGGTATTCTTTATATTATTATATTTATATACAAAGTTTTTCTAAAGATATTACCGTATTAAGGTAAGCTTTTTCTTTATCAAGACGACCTAAACTTATGGGCCTATTTTCTAATCTTTCTCATAAGCTTATTAGACTTATCCTGATCCCTCTCCCCTGTTCTTTCCCTTTTTGTTTTTATTTTCTTCAAAGGCATTCTGATTCTATTCTTTAGTGTTATATTATATAGTTTTATGACCTCGACCCTCTGGTCGATTTTTAATTTTTATTATGATTTTTAAATAAGGAAGACTAATCCCCCGGTACAATATAAGACATATTCGATCTATTAACATTACCCCTACCTCCTTATAAATTTTTATACCCCCTTGCATTCTTTGTGGTATTCTTTTTTTGGTTCTACCCTCCCCTTTCTATCCCTATCCTATTTATTCTATTCCTTAGCCTTTTTCTTTTGGATACTCTTTTCTATTTTCTTAGTTTCTTAGATCTACCCCCTCTTTATATTCTTAAATTCTTATTTATAGCTACCTCGCTATCCTTTTTCTATCCCTCAAATCTTTATCTACTTTGGTATTATTTATTACTGCTTCTATAAACTATTTTCCTAATACTTGTTATTTTGTCCTTTTATAAACTATTTTTCTAATACTTGTTATTTTGTCCTTTTATAAACGGTTTTTTTAGGAAAGTTGAACACTTTTTACTTGTATGTATTTTTTCGGTTTCCCCAGAGGAAGAGTGACGACCTCGACCAAGGGGTGGGAGATTTGGGAGGCACAGCCTAAACCAATAAGAGACTAATGATTTCAACAGAGTGAGTGATAGTCTAGTCCCCGAATGTCAGCCTTTTTCTCACTCTTTGATCCTTGTCTTAGTTTTTGCCCCCTTTGTCTTTCTCTTATGCCCTTTGTCTTTGTTTTCCCACTCCCTTCTCCACTCACCTCCTTTTGTCCTTCCCTAATCCTCACTTCCCCATTCTCTCTTCACCTTTGTCACCCTCTTCCCTTGCATTCTTCATTTCCCTCCTCCTTTTTTTCAGTCCCCTTTTTGGGCACTCTCTTTCGGTCCTCTCTTCCCTTTTTGATCCTTTTACATATTTTAGATACGATTTAAATTTTTTGTTGTACAGATCTAAGTTGTTGCTTATATTTATGATTATATATTATATTCTAAGTTTAATTCACGAGTCTCGAATTAAGCATATTAGAAAAGCCATTTTATCAACAAGCGCATTCCTAATCAAACATGCCTACCTGCATTTTATCTCCCCGTTAGTCTTTAGCTTTACCTTTTAGATGGAGACCTCCTAACCACACTATTATGACCAACCTGAGGCCCTCTCTATATTTCCCAAGTGTTCCTTTTACCCTACTTTATATTTCACCTCAAATTAAACATAGTTACGTTAGGTTGACGTGATGAGACCAATTGTAGGGCAAATTCTTATTGCATTTCCTAAATACCCTATGCGTTGATTCCTTTAGTGACGTGTTTAAAAAAGGGGAATCGACCTTGACGATAGAGAGGAGGGAATTTGGGAAGATAAAAAGAAGAACAAGACGCCTCAGAAGAAGAAAACAAGGGTGTAAAAGAAGTAGGGGGAGGGATCAAAATAAGAAAAAGACTTAGACCTCGACTTTCTTATAGAAATTCCCTTGGAGCATATTTATTCACCAACCTCCTCACGACCTACACTTTGATCTGCAAATTAGGTTATCCTAATTGGCGAATTATCTTCTAGTCATCCCTCTTCTCCCTGCCTTTCCTTGGGGTCCCAAGGCTTATTTGTTTCAGCCCCCCCCATCCTTGAGTCATTTCCCTCTTTACGCATCTCTTACCACTTTCAGCTAATTACCGTCAATCCTCTTCACCATTTCTACCTCTTACGTGTTGAGTTATCCTCACGAAATACTTTATAGGTAAAGCAATCTATAGACTAATGCTGACCAATAAATTTAATCGAAACAATTGAATAGGCTGTATGGTAACTAAAAGCTTTTAGAATAATCAATTTAACGGGAATATTCAATCATATGGTTTTAATTAAAGAATAACGGGTACAGAGAGTAACAGTTTCCATAGCTACTGATCGAAGACTCCACCCTTTTCTATTAGCCTAGAAGACTGAAAATAGAAAGCTGTAGATAGTAGGGTCGACAGATGGATGAGTCGATAGGATTCTTTTTGTATATTAACAACCCCTTCCAGGCTATGACAAGTTATAGGCTATTGTCCCATTCCCTATTCACCCTAGTCATATGAGAGGTTTACCTACATATTTGTGGGATTTGACTTATATAAGCATAATATTGCTAAGGGATTAGAGGGTATAAACCTGGGATAATTTGTGGGTAATATTAGTCTTATCAACTGCAATAATTACTAGAATAATAAGTTAACCTTCCCGAGTGAAAAGATTCAAGTAGATTGAAAGAGGGGAACAAGGGGCTGATAATGGAGGGTAGGGATATAATAGGTACCCTAGGGCATAATTGATCAATAGGATTTTATTACCTACCTTTGAATTAGGCTTATCCGCTAGATAAGCTGAGTTATGTGGTTTATATGTTATATCTTGAAGAAGTTTGGTTATATTATTGATTAATAGGCTCCGCCGATTTGTATCTATAAGGAGTCAACCTTAACTCTTATAAAGATGTATGGAGATTAATTTGAGGGGGCCACTGAGGATTATCTACAAGATCCGCTATTAGTGGTCTTTCTCTTTCCCTTTCTTATCCTTCTTTTTAGCCTTCTTTCTATCCTTTTTTCTTATGACCTATCGTCCCTAGGACTTATTTATTTTCAAATTATATGACTACCCAGTCTGACTTATCTTACTCACTCTTATCTTTTCCACTACCCCTATTTACTCTTTGGTTTCTAGTTTCTCTCTTAAGTTGTCAAGATATTTTTATATTCCCATCTATTCAATCAATGTTCACCCTCTTATCATCCTCAGTGTACTACTTGTTGTTACTAGCTAATCACTTCTAATGAGTTATTTACAATGATATCTTCGTAGCAACTCTTATTTATCTAGTTATGATTTAGTCGGTTAGTTTTGGTCATATTATTTATTGTATGCTGAGAGGTTGCCGTCACATAGTTTGAAGATATAACTATTCATTACATAGTTTAGATATAGATAATAGATAAGATATGACACACATAAAGTACAGAGTCAACAACTATACTAAATCTAGTATCACAGACTTTATAAAACTCATATGCTACAGTAAACCATACATTCAAAATCTATCATATCTGAATTAAGTTATTACATATCCACTATAGATAGATGTACTACTCAATATTCTTCATATAATCATTATATAACCATTTAAATTTGGTTACACCATTATAACATTATCCGTTTAGCTACCAAGTAGGGATTGATACTATATTTAAATACAAGCCATCCCCTATTCGAGAACTAGTTAACGCATACACAAGATGTAGTCACCATGTTATCAATAACTAGTTTGGTTTACAATATTGTTGTAGTATTATTTGCCACATAATCTGGATATTATAACATCTATGTACCTAGCAGTAAAGATTAAGTTACCATCAATATAAGATATTCCACTTTACTACTTTGTATTACCTTGGGGTGAGTTGGCCCTGGACACTAACTATAATCAATGGGTTGATAAATATGTACCATTCTTCCAAGGTAACAACTTAAAACCCTATTAGGAACGACATCATACTAATCTAAACGAGTGGATAAAGAGTACTAGATAAATTAATAAGTTAACCAATGAAAAATGCAACATAAACTAGATATGTATAAGAACCAAAAACATAAGTGTTAATGTAAAAAGAAAATAGAAAGTCAGAAAGAAACATATAAAGATGAGACCAATCGCAATTAGTACATGGAAAAGAATATAAAGATGAGGACCATCGTCTTTTAGTACATGGATAGAATTTGGATTCGGATAAATAAAAGCATAGGGATAAGTGAATAACGATAAAAGTTTAAAGAAATATAATAGAGAAGGGTATAAGGAAAAAAGATAAGAAGAAGTAGGGAAGCTGACAATGGACAAAATTGGAAATAGATGGTCAGGGATGAAACTAGGATAATAGAACGTATAGAAAACAATAAAGGGAAGGAATATGAACTTAATATAAAGAGTCACTCCTCCCCTGCCCAAATCCTCTATAAGTTAGAACAAATATAAATAATATAAATAAGAAAGGCATTATGTAGTGGGAAACAACTAAGACTCACACTGAACCTATTTCGAAGTACATCATATTCTAGTCCTGTGATCACTCGACTCGATGTATATAAAAGGATATACATCATTGTAAACCTACAGCTTATAAGTTAGATCTTAGCATATACAGACATATTGCCTATAAAATTTACCCAGGTAAGAGTCAAAACCCTACAAAATAGATCAAAGAGGATAGGGATCACCACATACGATCCTGTACTCCAACAACCATTGTATATGTATCCAACACTCGTAGATAAACCTATGATATGCTAAGGTGAAGGAACCTTGCATCTATCTTATAGATAGACCAGCAGCATAGATAATTGGGGAACTTCCCCGATAAGTGAATGAGAGAGTGACCTATAAAATAGAAATGACCAGGCTATAAACAATATATATAGTATAATCAGAACTCTTAACCTGAGGATAACTATTTATTAACACCAGGGAGGTTATCGAAGTATCATCTCTTGGTGGCGCAGTATCTAGTTTGATTTAAGTTAAAAACCGATTATTTAAAATATTTAAGTTTAACTTGTTACATATATTTCTTTGTTTCCTTATTATGTCCTTCCCTTTTTTCTTTTACACTTAGTTCCCTTTTCCCACCCCCCTGTTCTTTTTAGAGTAGACTTCTACTTGTGTCTTTTATTCTTTCTCGCTATTTTCTTATCTTCTTGTGGTCCTTTTATTGCTATTTCTCTCTTCTTATTGATTATCTATCATTCTAGTATATTGTGATATTAAGTTATTCCTTAGCAGGTCTATGACTTATTTTTAGATTATTCTTTATTCACCCTCGTAAAATATATTCTTTAAAAAACTTTTTCCGATGAACTTGGGTAGGTAATTATATACTTCAACTGTCACCCCTCAGCAGTATGGGTTTACTAATTCTAATATTTCCTCTATTTTAGGGCTTTGTTATATTTAACCTAGATTACTTTTTACTTGGTATAAATGTAATAAAACTAGTTGACTCCCCTTTAGGTTTACTTCCCCACTAGATCTATGTCAGGAAATTTATTTATGGATGGCACCTGCTAG
>JAKSZP010015445.1:0-16034 GCA_022478985.1 Massospora cicadina | reverse complement strand
CACCAGAGTTCCATTCAACCTGTTTGACCATTCCATTGGATTTGGGGTGGTATGGGGTTGTCAGAACCCTGCGGATTCCCCCTAAGCTCATTCAGTTTGGGTAGGATGTGTGAGGTGAAGTTAGTTCCATTGTCAGTGAGAATAAACTGAGTTGTAGCCATGTCACTGAATAATGCATTCCATCATGAACCTGGCCACAGTAACCATCCCCAAGTCTCGTATTGCCCTCGCTCCAACCCACTGGGTCAAGTGGTCGATAGCCACAATAATGTACTTACAATTGTTGGCTCCATTTGGTAAGGGGCCAACGACATCAAGGGAAACCGTGTGCCACGCATAATGTGGTTTTACTAACCAATATGGTGTCATACGGTGAAATGGCTTCTCCACTTGGCACTGATGGCAACAGGAAATAGTTTTGAGTACATCAAAGCTCAAACGCCCCCAATAAAACCAGGAGCATAGCAACTCCATAGTCTTACGCACTCCACCATGCCCAACTGCCTTGTGTGCGCTCATAAATGATTCCTGGACGTACTGAGGGGCGCGGAAAATCCACTGTAGAATCGCCAATCCACTTGTACAGATCCCCATTCCATTGGAAGATATTTGTTCTCATCTCTTTTAACACTTTGATCACCTGGGGCGGTTTGTCATCATATTTTCCGCTAAGCATCTTATCATACATCACATCGCTGAGGTCCACTGTCACCACAATAGTTGGTAATCAAGATAAACTGTCAGCGTTCTGATGCTTTACTCCTGGTTGATGGAGAATCTTGAAATCATAAGCCTGCAACTTAAGATCCCATCAAGCCAACCATCCTTCAGGTTCTTTGAGGTTCTGCAACCAGCGTAATGACGCGTGATCAGTTATAACTGTAAACTTTACCCCATGCAAATATACTCTGAATTTCTTATAAGTGTAGATCACTTCTAAGCACTCCTGCTTGGTCACAGTATAATTATGCTCGTGACAGTACAGACTTTGACTACAGTATGCTACAGGATGTTCTTCTCCCTAATTATCTTTATGAGAAAGTACTGCCCCAACAGTGGAGAGGATGCATCCATCTGAACGATAAACTCTCAATCAAAGTTCAGATATCATAACACCGGTGCACTAATCAATGCCATACAGAGTGTATCAAAAGCAAATCGATGATGTTCCATCCATTTGAACACAGAATAATTTTTTAACAACTTAGATAGCGGCCCCCCAATAAAGCTAAAATTAGGGATAAAGCGCTGGTAGTAACTGACTATTTCCAAAAATACATGTATGTCACGTTAACTATTAGGAGTAGTCATTTTGCTGATGGCCTCCACCTTAGCCAGCTGTGGCTTCAGCCCTTTAGAGTCTACCACAAACCCCAGGTATTCCAGCTGATCTTTAAAGAAGTTACATTTTTGAGGTTTAATATTAATCTTCGCCTCAGCCAGCCAGCGGAATACTGCTTCAGGTGGTTGAGATGCTCCAAAAAGGTTCAAGATAAGACATTAATTTTGTTGAGGTATACTAGGACGCATGACAGTTTCAGGCCACCAAGAATAGTGTCCATGGCTCGCTGAAACGTAGCTGGGGCATTGAACAGCCCTTGAGGCATCCATTTCAGTTGAAAAAGGCGTTTAGAGGTGATTACAGCACATTTTTCCCGTTCTGCCACAGGTAACTTAATTTACCAGTAACCTGATTGTTAGATTTTGATGGTTGACTCAAAAATAAACACTTTGAGAAAACCATCAATGCTGATAGATTACTCCCATTGATGGATCCTTTGATCCTTCCCAATTCATCTGCATAATCTGATAAATCAGATTTACCTCATAACCACTCTGATTGCATCTGAGATGCCCAATTATCGTAGCTAATAATAGCTATGATATAATCATATTATGGCCAATTATGGGTCCACATGGGTGCAAAGTGATCTCACAGCATTAACTAAATTGCACCTCCTAAATTAGTGCATTAATTTTAATGCACTGGGGCAGAAGTTGAGTTTGATTAATGAAATTGATAATTAAGCACTTAAACATAGACGTCCCAATTATGGGCATACTTAGTGCTAATGAGAGGCCTGCTGACATCCCAAATTGGGGTGCGTCATCTTTTATGGTCATATATGTTTTAATCCCCATTTATTGTTAGATGACAAGTTATGATGTAGCTCTAATCAAGAAGATTTTGATGTTGAGATCAAAAACTAAAGTCATCTTGATTATGAGAGTAAAATTACCTTCAATTGGGCCTAAGAGATTGTTATTTTTAGTCAATTCATGGGCCTAATTGACTTGGGGATTTTTCATAACTATTGCCATGACCAGCAGAGGATTGGCAAAATATGAATGAACTCATCTAATAGATGAGTTTGGTCAGGAGATGCCCGAGAGGTAATAATACTGGCGCCTGGCCAATTAATAAAACATCAATTAATCATCATTTACTATTTTATTGATCATTAATAACTACTGTCGCTTAGTTTATTAATTATTATCCATCTGTTGTCTGTCAGATATTTGTATCTGTTGCCGTTATGTCTATACTAGATAGCTGTGTGTGTTTATTCTTCCTGAAGAGAAGTACATATTGCCTGCTGGAGAAGTAGTCCCGATTATAGAGTAATCATTGATTTTGTACAAAGACAGAAGGTCTCATATTTGTTGGTGCCAGTAGACTTAAGAACGGTGAGTGTACCGGAGTTACTTGGCTAATATCAAGGATTATCAGAGAATCTACTTCCTGATTATGAGCAGGAGTTTCATTTGAAAAGCAAGTTTATATTCTCGATTTCATTGTTAAGTTATATTAGTTTTCATATCAGCTGAAAACTTAACACTGATATCAAGTCCATCGCAGAAAAATAATGGGCTCCCCCTAAAAGGTCCAGAGCATCGTTGATTCTTGGCAAGGGATATAAATCCTTTTTCGTAATACTGTTGAGCTTTTGGTAGTCTATTACTATGCAGTTTGTGCCGTCCTTCTTTTTTACAATTAGAACAGGCGAAGCCCACAGGCTTTTGGATGGTTCTAACATCCCTTTCTCAAAGCTACTTGTTGATTTCATCAGTAACAATGTCTTCCGCTGCCCACAATTTGTGGATCAGCTGAGACCTTATAGGAGGATGATCTCCTGTTTCTACTTGATGGACCACCCCCCAAGCACACCCTAAATCATTATTGTCACCAGCAAAAATCCCCTTATACTTCTGAAATAAAGCTAGTGCTTGGTCTTTTTGTTCTTCCAATAATCCAGTTAGATTACTCCATGGTATCACCATTAGTATGTTGGCATGTGTCTCAGCCGGTAGAGCATGTTCAGCCAATGACCAAAAATCATGAACCTGACAGACCTCATCTATTGGAATCAGATGTAAATATGCTACAATTTAGTGTCAACATATTTGCATTGGTTCGCTTTGGAGGTTTGCTAGCAAAACTTAATCTCCCCATGTCCTGGAAGTATAATCCCTAGAGCCACATGCAGCTCAAACCATGTTTTATGATAGAGCCCAATGACTTCTCCATATAACCCAATCGGCACTTCCACTTCTAGCTCAGTGTTCACTAAGACTTGATGGCCAGAAGGGATAGATATGGGCCCTGCCACTCGAAGAGATATCCCTTGATATTCATATATCTGCTGGGGAAGGTTGAGTCTTATGCTTTAGTCAGTGATAGCTAAATGCATCACCCAATCACTATAGGCAAGGTTAATATAGCTCATATACACCAGATCCTTTGTTACTCCACTAGTGGTAAAGTAAATTGGGATCCGCTGACCCATAATGGCGAGGGTCTCCTCAGTAATATTAACAACAGCCCCAAAATGGCGCAAGAAAGTGGTCCTAATTAAAATGTCATAGTTTTCATTTGGCAGCACAATTGCCAGGGCTACAACAACAATGGACCCAAAGCGCAGAGGTAGCGCACTGTAAGCCCCCTTAGAGACAGTGCTTACTGCTCCAGCATTTCCATAAACCATTTGATGGTTTACATCAGGTTTCAACGTCAACTTTGCCATCAATTTAGTGGAAACTATGTTGACTGGAGCACTAGTATCTATTATAGCGCGAACTCTATTTTTTGCTACAAAAATATCACAGTATGTACACTTAGAATAAGAAGAATATTGATTGGTTAATATTTGAACATTTACGGGCTCTCTTTTTCCATTAAAACTCATTATCCCCTCACTGACTTGGGGGTATTCTTTAACAATGGCTTCTACCGGAAGGGTGACATTTACTCCTTTCAGAGTTGGCGCATCAGCGGCAGATCAAGTTGGTCCAAGGAAGCTTGATCAAGCATTTGACAGGCTTTGGCTTTGGTTTTTTGGGGGACTCTTCTTCCGCTGATGCCTTGGCTTGAGCTCAGGTTACTACGTAGACTCCTATAACAGGTTGCTGATATAAAAGTCCATCATAGTACTGAGGGACTTTTGCAGGGTATACTACTATTGATTCAGGGATATTTTGAGTGGGTATAATAGAGGTAGAGGGTCCCGTCTCTACTCAGCTCCATCTTTTCCCTGATAGTATTGATCTTGGTGTACATAGTTAACACGGCATTTATGGCAGAATATCGCCAAATGACCAGGGCGGCCACATTCGTAGCAGTTAAACCCATAAGAGCCACGTCCTTGATTATCATAAGAGGTTCCAAACTGGAAAGTTTGGGGTCAGTCAGCGTAACCAGCCCCGGTCAGTAAACTGATTGTTGATGGTTGGCATAGCTAGGTCCTGGTCAATAATTGGGTTGCTGATGGTTTTTATGGCCAGCCCATTGTCGCTGATTGAACTGTTGAGTATAATTTTGCCAAGGATGAGACAGAGTTATAGAAAGGCTGAGGATTACTAACTGGAGCTAAAGGCGGATGAGAGTATTCTCCTGAATAAGAGGGTGCAGTAGCAGTGGTAGTCTTCTGTTACATATTTGGTGGCGGAAAGTTAGGGGATACATGACGCAGAAACTGTACAATCTTGAGCAGAGTTATGTTATCATCCAGAAGCAGCGAAATAACATTATGAAGTTTGTGATATGGCTTCACTGCAGAGGACATGGCAATGCACATGTCGGCTTCCACTAAGTACCCAGCTCCAATAAGCACATGTGCTTCTGTTATGAATTGATCAGCGAACTCTAGAAGAATCTCATTTCAATGGAATCTGATTGTTAAATATTCTTCTTTTCACTGCAACAACTTTGAAGTACCCCCAAACAGGCGGAGTACAGTATCCTTTACATCCTTATAGGTGACAGAGCTACTTGGGAGGTAACAGGTGACCTGATCGGTGCTTCTAACATTCAAGTAAGATATTATCAACTTAGCTTTCCATCTATCAGAGGCACCTTCTGCTGCAAACTCAAACCATTTGAAGAACCCATGAATGTTCCTGTTGCAGTCAAACGGAGGTAATTTTTTGATATTAACCTACTCATCCCATTCATGGGGGTTTGGCCCATACTGAGGAATGGATCAAGATCTGAAAGCGGATTCTCAATGAGGAACTGGATTAGCAGAATTTGGAATCTCCGCCGCTTCAGGGGTAGCATGACCTTCTGCTGTGGGTGGTACTGCCATTACTTGAGGGAAGTGTCATTCTGACTCATATTCATATCTGGTACTACCATCCTGGGTGTAGTAACTCCGACCAGCGTCATATTCTTCCTCATATGATGCCCCCTCTTGGTGGTCATCATTGTCCCAGCGAGAAGACTGAGAGGTATTGGTCAATCTTCATTCTCTGCACTGCAGCCTTTTGGTAGTATCATTCAATCACTTGTTGAGTTCTTTGTTTTGTAGTCCCAAGATTTGCATTTGGCTAAACATACTATCAAGTTGGTGCATGACAGCATCTTGTTCTTGAAGAAGTTCATCTTGGTTTTTGAGCACCGCGTCTAAGGTAAGTTTGAGTTCCTCATAACCAGCTGGTGCAGTGTTCCGTGAAGATTCCCCAGCAACACAGCGTGTGTAAGTCATGGCTGGCGACTGGAGTTCTGGAATGTTAGGTGGTTGATTAATGGGCCCCCTGTAGTGAGCACCACTGTTATAAATTCGGATGGTATCATTAGGATCCACCATGTTATTCGCACAGGTTGAACCCACTGAGCAACAGACAGACAATGTGGAAATTATTGGTCCTTTGGACACACTTGAAAATATACTTAAAATAGGAGCAATGGCCCCAATTGATTCTTTATTTATTTTTATAAATACAGCTACCTTTCGCTGTCCTGTCTCTTCTTTGCTATAAACAACCTACCTCTCTCAATCGCCCATCTTGCTTATATACACCGACTTCAGGTGATACTGCTCTGATAGCTTGGGCTATTATATTCCGCCAATTCTCCTCAAATTTGGCTTGTTATTCTCTAATCCTCTGTCGCCTTAATTGTAAGCAAATTACTTCATATTTGTCAAATGTCAACATCACCTTATCGCCTTATACAGAGGCAATCCAATAAAACCTGTTATATCCAATAAAAAACCATTATGTCCCAATATCACCTCACCTTGAGGCACTCAAATAATCATAACTGATATTATTTTCAGCGGATTCCGCCCTAGCTGTCCACCAATTATCATCCATTCATATCTGAATTGTGACAGGGCTGAAGGTCAAAAGCGTTAAATTGATTTGTCATTGAGGCATGCGGTGAGCGTAAGCTTGACTTACTGGGCAAGCTGATTTTTGGTATATTTAATCAGGTCTGAAACACAAGTAAAAACTCTTAATTTTTGTAAAGTTTGGGGTGTAAGGCTAAAGTATGACAACTTGGCAGTGTTTGTACAGGTGCAGCCTGCAGTCAATGTGGGACTCTTTAATGTTATCCCAAGCCTCTTTCAGGAACTTATTCATAAAGTTAAGACAGGAAATCTCTTGGCACAGTGCTCCATGACCACGTGAAGGGCTTGGTAAGGGATGATGTTGGTAGGGGCAGCAGCTGCATAAAAAAAGCTGATGGTTGCTGTAGTCAAAAAGAGAAGCCTTTTCAAGGGTTGAAGCAGATTTTTGGAGCAGAAGCAGGAGTCAGAATTAAATACAGCCTAATAAAGAATTGTATTTTACACGGAATGGTTTGTCCTCAACAGTTACCCATTCAAGAGAACTAAATGAGATGAAAACAAGGAATAGTCCAGAAACTAGAGCTGAATAGATGGGGCAGTTTGGTTGGCCCACAAACTATCAATTTAGGAAATAAACAGATTCCTGAACAGCTACTTCTCTAAAACAGTTTGATAAGAGTGTACCTGATTAGTTGGTGAAGAAGGAGTAGCGCTGTGATGGTCAAGGCTCTGCCTAACCGCCAAATAGTCCTGATCTTCCCAAAGAAGTGACTGAAGCTGATATTTTTTGATAATAAAATATAGGTTATGGGGGCAACGACCCTTAAAATGGAATTCTGATGAATAATATGCCAATAAATTAAATAAACATGATAGCAGAGGAGGCAAGGACTGGTGGAAATGTCGTTTGGGCCAATCAAAGGACGCCAATCTAAATTTTGCTTAGTGTGAAAAAGTTGATGGCCAAGAGAGAAAGTGGTTCTGCAAATCATAGACTGCCTCCCCAAATTCCATGCAACAGGAGAATATCAAGAGACAAGGCATTTTGCAGATCAGCGAATCAAGAGATGCCAACACAAATTACTCCAGAAGAGGGATTAATAATGTAAGCAATTGGCGGATTATTAAATTATAAGCCTCAAAAATAAAAAAATATATAGAATCTTTTATTAAATTTGAGAAAAAACAACGAGCTTTGATTTTTTTTCAAACAATAAAAATAAATTCAGAATTTTTTTTGACAACTGAGATGCTCAACGGACTTTTTTTAAAACAGTCCAGATGAGAACATTGGAGGCTGAGATTATCAAGATAAGCCCATAGATAGCCCACTACTTCTAGATTCCACAAAATAATTTCCCACATTTCCCCTTTTTATAGTATAGATGCAAACTGACAAAGGTGCTTAAGTCACCCTCGCCTTATAATATATAGAATAGAAACCTAATAATCAAAAATTTCAAAAAATTTAAAACCCATTAAATTTAGATTTTGAAAAGTACTATGGATTTTAAACAGAAAACGAACTATTCCTCAGACTTTAACAAAGCTGTTACCTTTCTGTATGCCCTCTTTAGTGGGCAGACAATCCTCCTAAGCATCAGTGTCCTCCTTTACCATCTTCCAAAAATATATCAACAACAATTTTTAAGCTAATGGATTAAGGTTTGAACACCGCTGCACTCTCCTGTTTGTAATCCCTTACCAGGGCCTCCAGCCTAACTGTTTCATAGGGATGTGGAAAGATCCTGTCCATCAAATTAGATAAAGTTCTTTTACCCTCATCTTCCTTTTCTTGGATAGATGGAAAAGCCCTATGAGAGAGCCCTACTTGTATGGTACAAGAACATTATCAATCTCCTGATGGTCATCTTTTTCAACCTGTTCTTGTTAAGGGAATCTGTTTTCAGAACCCCCACCCCACTCAACACCTGATGGAGCAAAGCACCAATGGCGGCTGCCATCATGCACTTCTGAGTTTAGACAAGCATTGACCCTTGAAGAGTTGAGTGTGATGCTTGTAACATTCTCCTCTGTCAAAGCAAGGCCAGATAAATCTGATCTCCAGAGGGACCATGGTGGCACCCTTCAGATCACCAAGGTGATATCTAACCTTCCAAAGAGCATTTCAGTATTCCTCACTAACTTTTTAAAAATCATCCAGCTCTTTTGTCCTTTCTGGAGGAATGCCCCAACTTGTAGAAAGAGACACTACTTAAATGATTCTCAGGATGCCATTTGGTCAATTTTCTTGGACCTCAGTGTAAGAAGATTGTCAGTCTTGATTTACACTCAGCTATACTGGCCTCTAGCAAGAGCTGCAAAAGTGAACCCCTCCCAGCTTGCATGGATGATCTGACTGAATCTACATCCTGATATCCTCACTGCTATGGCCGCCACATGCCTGGAGAAAATATTGAAGGAGGAAGTCACAGTTGCCTCCCATGTGGAAAGCCAGTTAGCCCTGGCCCAATCCAAGATAAATGATACTGATAACCACAAAAGTTCCGCGGATTACATGTGGGGTTAGAGCCTGTCTCCAATCATTTGAGACAGTAGGAGTAGGTAGCCACTGGAAAACTCTCTTCACTCCTTATTTCTCCAATTCAGGTACCTCATAACCTCATATACCCCTGAATACAATCACCACTGACCCCCGTTTGCATCTCTTATCTCAAAATAAAAATCGTTCTTATTTATTATTTGTGGCATTACCTCTAAAGTGTAAGAAGAAAGGGATAAGAGTCATTATCAAGGATCTTTGGGCACTAGTGGACATAAAACCAAAGAAAACTACTGAACTGGTAGTTATTACAAAACTGAATGTACAATGTGGGAAAAGGGTAATGTAGCTTGCGGACACCACCAAGGCATTGGAATGCTGTAAATTAAGCTTGTGATAAATCTACAGCAGGGACCACATTCCTTCTGGGAAACCTTCAGAGCCATTATTAACCTGTACCTTGTCATTTTGAGTATGAGGTGGTGACACAAGTACTTCCAAGCAATTTAACTTGGAGGAGGGCATGGTGACTCTCCACCCAAAGGACCTGGAGCTAGTAACGTTAGACTTATTTACCTCAGGCAGGTGCAGGCCCAGCGTGAACTCCATGCACCCAGTGATGGAGATGGAAAAGGTACCATATGAGTTTAAAGGCTATGAAATCTATCCAGAGGAACATCATTGCCACATGGACTCTTCGCCTTCTTGTCAAAGCTCATTGGGGACGCCAAAATTCCTAAAGAAAGCTCAGTGTACCCTCTGAGACCCCAGGTGATGGAAGCCCTGTACAAGGATGTAAAAGATATATAGGATTAAAGAATAATTATGCCTTTAAATAACCCTGAGGTGTCCCTCATACCCCTGGTTACCAAGGCCAACGGCGAGCTTTGCCCCTATGTAGACTACCGCCAACTGAACTCCACATCCAAAATGGAACCATTCCCCCTCCCCTAATGTCGCGAATCTTTCAGATGATCATGGGAAGCCAAGTGTTTTCAAAGTTAGATCTGGTAGACGCCTTCTATCACGTGTTGTTTTTACTTGTACGCCAACAATACATGGCTTTAAAGTCACCTGGATGTGTATGAAGACAAGGTTATGCCATTTGGACTCAATAATTCAACATTGGTTTTTATTTGACGATTGATTAGCGTTCAGTGACTTTATTGGGCAATTTTGAGTCATGTACATGGATCACATCTTGGTATTCTTTAAGTCTTAAGAGACCCACACAAAGATTGTTAAAAAAGTTCTTGGAGCTCTGGATAAGGAAAACCGCCATTTGAAGCCCAATAAATGCGAGTTTTACAAGGGCTCAATATTCTTCCTGGGCAACGTTGTTAAAAAGCTGGAACAGCTATCTGCCCAGAAAAGATGACATCTGGGAAGGAGTGATCAGTTCCCATGATTAAGATGGGGTGCTCAGCATCCTAAAGGTTGTAAATTCTTGAGAAAATTGACTAAAGACCTCTCAAATATGGCTGTCCATACATCCAGCTGACTGTGCAAGTCCATTTTCGATGGTTGGAGAAAGAAGAGACAGTGTTCCTGGCCATCAAGGACGCCCATCTCACAGCAACTGTTCTAGTGCACCCAGATGCTGACCAGCCATTCATCTAGATGGATGCCGCCAACTTAGCCATTGAAGAGGTCCTCCCAAAAACTGGTGAGAATGGGTTGGAGCACCGGATATACTACTTTATCAGGAAGATGCTTCTGTCTGAAACAAACTACCCCCATTTATGACAAGAAACTCTTGGGGATCATGGCGAGCTTAGATGACTGGCAGCATCACCTGTTGTATACGTGTCATCAAACTAGGATCAGGACCAAACTAAGGCTATAGAGTTCCACAAGACCCCAGGATGATGAATTAGAGACAAGCATACTGGCACCTAGAGCTGTCTGAGTATATGCAAGATATAACATAAGCCTGGGGAGAGCAACCTACTGCCAGACAATTTATCTGGGACCCAAAATGATCAATGTTAAAGAAGAGCTTGAAGAGTTAAACATGTTTTTATATAATTGAAGATATATGTGATATACGCTGTATTGTTTGCACAGGGTTATTCCCACTGAGCAACGGATGGACAATATGGAGATCGCTGGTCCTTAAGACAGCTTAGTGAATTTAATGTATGAAGCAATTGCTTCAGTGATACCGCTTCTATTTATTTTAATAAACGTAGTAGATTCCTTCCTCTAAATCTTTCTTCTTATTACCAACAATCCTCCCCTCTAGATTCTCGTCACATTTGTATATCAACAACTTTGGCCAATACCAACCCTTTTTCTTAGATTATTCTTTTTTAAGTACTAATGGTGCTCAACCCAAAAGGGGGAGCCGCCACGCATCTTAGTTAGTAAATGGGCCAGACAAAGGGATTATCTAAAAATTAAAAAATTTCCTAATATAGCCCTAGGTTATCAGCCTAGAAAGCCATATCAGATGGCGAGGAGGCTTTGAGAAAATTTTGTTTAGCGCCAACTTTAGCTGTTCTTAGGCTATTCTTTTCCCTCTGTATTCTCATTGGTTCATCCTCATATCTGAGAAGCTTGGAAGAGTCTGTTATTCTTCAATTTTCTATCGCTCTAGTTTGAGGCGATCTAGTAAATATTTGTCATAAGCCAATATTGCCTTATCACATTATTTAGAGCAATCCAATAAAATTCTTCTTGAGCTCAATATCGCCTTATTTCAAAGCGCTCAAATATTCATACTATATTAAAAATCGTTTCTGACAGATATTAGCCAATCCATCACAGTTATTCAGCGCTTATCATCCAGTCATATTAAAATCTCAATACATGTCTACATGCTCCCTCCTCAGGTTTTGCAGCAATAAAAAAGAACGTTCTGAGTAAACAAAGAGGAGTAATATAGCTCAAGGTCTTTAATTGGGGACAAATTTGGAAGGGAGATTGAGGAAGGGGACCCCAGCAATGTCCCCAAGATTACAGTCAGGATTGAGGCCTCATCATACACAAAGACCGCTTATGAGTTTTGATGCTCAAGATTAAACCAAGATTTTGAAGTTGCAAAACGACCTTCCTCTGGTGTGACACCAGGGTTTAGGAAGACGATTGAACTGCTATGCTAAAACTACTCCTGGCCAGGGTCTAGAGTGAATTTTAAGAGGATACACCATGCGCTGCCTTATCTGTGCCCAAGCAAAACCCTCTTATAGCAAACCCACAGGGAAGATGAAACCCCTTCATATCACACAAATGCTGTGGACCTTGTTAAGTTTGGATTTATTACTGAGCTTCCAAAATATTAGGGTTATGACGCTGCCAGGGTGGTAGTTGACTGACTTATGAAGTGCGAGGATTTTTTCCCGTGCACCTACAAGGTCATGGTGATGGTCATGGTGGAAATATTTATAGAGCGGTATATCCCCAACACAGACTCCCATATGAGATAATTTAAAACATATCCTTGCTAATAAAGAAGTATTAATTTATTAAAAAGTTATTAAAGATGGAGAGGTCAATCAAGCCCTCAAAAAGTGCTTAAGATGCTATCTTGCCACATGATAAGAGTGATGAATTTACTTCTTAAAAACTACACGTTCATATATAACAACCTGGCACACTTGTTGTAATGGGCAGGCTCGCGTCAATACGCTAAAACAAATTGGGAAGCAAGAGCCATGTTACTGACCATACTAGGGACAGGCCCACTGACGCCCATCCCCAAACCCTTCTGCCATGTATCGTTGTGCCACATATTCTTGCACCACTGTCTCCACGACGCTGCACATCAACAGTAGGGTCTGGGACCAGGAAAGGGCCAAAAACGACGCTAACGCCACGCCAAGCTCACTGGTTGAGCTCATGAATCCAATCTGATACTTTAATAACTTTTTAATAAATTAATACTTCTTTATTAGCAAGGATACGTTTTTAATTGATTTTCCGTTATTTTGTAGAAGACGCAACTGGCCCTTCAGGGCCCTGACATTCTCCAATAAATAGCGCTATGCAAGTATTGAGTAAGCTCCCTTATACACTAGGCTCTCTCATACACCATTTAGAACATCACTTGTGAAGAATTGACATCACACTGGATCATTATCCATGCCATGTGTAAGCCTGAAGTCAAATCATGAATTCATCTTGGTTTTGGGATGTCAAATTTCACAAGCTCTGACTTCCTCAAGTTTGAGGCCCTCTGGGTCAAAGAAACATTCATATCAAATGCCACCTGATCCAAGGCAATGTATGGATCAGGTGCCTCCTAACCCGTTACATCACCCCCCTGTGAGGCCCAAAACTCCTGGACCTTCCCTGGGCATCACGTGCAGTCTTCCTTCATCTGCCATGTCGCCTCCTCCACCGGATAGCCTTTCCACTTCACCGAAAGTTGCTTCCAGCCCCTCACCCATCTCGCGTCTATTATCCATTCCTCCTCAAATTCCAGCACGTCCCCCTCCCTAGGGTTTAGCAGTCCCAATCAATCCAGACCTATTCCCTTAAATGTTTATGACTGGGAAGCGTGAATCACTGGATGGGCCTTGGAACCTATTGACCAACTCAATTAAAAGGCAACCTGATTAACATCTTGGATGATCTGGTATGGGACCAAAATCTTTGGTCCCAGCTTATGAATCTTAACTGGAAAAGCATAGTTCTTAGCCACCACCAATACCCACTCCCCAGACTCAAATGATGGATCCAGCTCTCTTTGCCGATCTGCCTGTTACTTCAGCCAAGCCACTGCCTACTCCAAATTCTCCTGTAGCTTTTTCCTGATATCCGCCATGGTATGTGCCATCTCATCCGCCCCCTGAAACACTCCACCTACAGATCCCCCTTTTGATCTAGGATTGAGACCATGATTTGTGAGAAACCGTTTCATTCCCATTGAATATTGGCAATGATTGTTATATGCAGACTGGGCCATCCAAAACCACAAAACCCAGTCATTTTGCCAATCAGAAATTATAACACCAGAGATACTGCTCAAGTATCTAATTCACCCTCTCAATTTGTCCATCAGATTGGGGATGGTATACCAAGGATTGAATAGCCTGAATTCCAAATTCCCAAGCAAACTTGACCAGAATTTCGAGAAAAATTGTGTACCATGGTATGAGTTGATTTCCTCAGGTAATCCATTCCAGGAGAACACTTCATTAATGAGATCCTTACTGCGTCCTTTGCTGATAACTCCTGGTGCTTGGGAAAAACTCGGCATATTTGGTAAGACTATCCATGACCACCATAATCACATCATTCTTCTGCACCTTCGGAATACCCATTATAAGTTTGACACTAATTGAGCTCCATGGCGCACATGGTATCTGCAGTGGGTTTTACTTACCCAATGGCAGTTCCCTTGAGGGCTTTGCTTTAGCACATACCAAACACTCCCTCACGTAATTCTTGACATCCCTATGCAGTCCCAGCCACAAATAGTCCCATCACACCAACTCCACCATCTTCTCCACTCCCAGATGATCTGCCAATGGATGATCGTTAGAGACCTGAATCACCATCCATTGTAACGATGGGTTGGGCACCCATACGCGAGAATTGTTGTATAACACCCCACGCCTCTTCATAAAGGCCCCATGGCGCTTGTGCGGCAGTCCCTTCTTCATCTCAGCCTTCAGTTGCCGGCCAAATTCCGCCCTGTTTGCTTCTAGCAGACTTCCTCACCCCAACTCACTTTCCCTACCCTCAATCATCGCTTTTTGGTCCAGTCAAAACATTGTGGCCATAATAAAAACTCCTCCAATTCCTCCTCCTTAAACACTAAGCCATCATCTCGACTCACCCAGTCTGCTAGGACGTTTGACAATCATGGCCTGTATTCTACCTGGGAAGTTATATTGGAATAGCTCCACATGCCATCTGGCTTGCCGCTGGTTCATCTTACTGGGTTCACAATTATATTCCAATGCTTTATAGTCCATTCAAGTAACAAAAGGGTGTCAGGCATAAAGCAGGTGGTGCTGCCATTCCCGCAATTCTGCCATTACCACCAGAAGCTCCTTATCATATAATGGATAATTCATTTCAGCAAGGAGCATCTTTTTGCTAAAGTAACACATGGTGTTTTCAAGCCCGTCTTCCCCCTCCTGAAGCAACACTGCACCTACAGCATAATTTGAGGCATCAGTTTCCATCACAAATGGTCTCCTGGGATCTGGATGGGCCAATATAGGCGCAGTGTGTAACCTAATCTTCATTAATTCAAATGCCTGCTCCTCTTTTATTCCCACACAAATGGAGCATCCACGTTAGATGCGAGAGGTAAGGCCATTTGGGATAGATTCTTCACAAACTGACGTAAGAAGTTCAATTTTCCTCAAAAAAACTCCACACCCCCATTTGATCAGTAGGGGCCTTCCATGCTCTCACCATGCGCAACTTATCTGGACATACCCCCAATCCATTCTGGAAAACCACGTTGCCTAGAATTGTCACCAAGATACAATTGAATTCACACTTGGAAGGTTTTAATCTCAGACCCATCCGGCCAATGGCCCCCAGAACTTCCTAGACATCTCAGACATGATCCTCTTGGGACCGCGGAAACACTAAGATATCAATATAGGTGGCACAGCATCGACCATACATCCCTCCAAGGACATGGTCAATATTCTGCTGGAACAACGCTGAAGCATTTATAAGACCAAATGGCATCACTTGATAGTGGTACACCCCCAGGTGACACTTAAACGCTGTGTATTGCTGATGTTCCAGTCTTACCAGTATCTGATTGAATGCATCCGTGAGGTCAAGCTTTGTAAAAATGGTACATTTGGTAACCATTGGGAGATATCCTCCAAAGAAGGCATCGGATATGGATCAGGCTCAGTGACCATGTTCAGACATCAGAAATCCACGTATGGGCATAGTTCGCCACTCGCTTTCAGCACCAGTAGCACTGGAGATACCACTGGCAACTTAGAAGGTCTAATCAAACCTTTGTCCAACATAGATTT
>JAKSZP010015444.1:0-16096 GCA_022478985.1 Massospora cicadina | reverse complement strand
CCATCAAAGAGCAAGTGGTAAATTAAGTCAAGAGAGAATTGTTTGATAATCAATTACTTGGGATCCAAGTTTTTAAACCAGAGCTGTATTAGATCCCAACTTTGTTATTAGATCTTAACCTAAACTTAGATTATATTGAAGGTGACCCCATGACTTTTCATATATATCTTTTCTGACAAATCAATTCCTTTTCACAATTGCATTGTACAACAGTTGATATCCTCATCACAAGAGCACTACTACATCTTAAAAGGGGAGGATACTCAAGTGGTAGAGTAAGACCTCTACTGCTGCCTCCCCAAGTTCAATTCCGGTACTGGAACTTTGGGTAGGGGGACAATTATGACTGTGTTGGCTTTGTGCACCAATGCCCCAAACTGAGATAGCAAATAGCAAAGGGGTCCATGGAGTTCCTGGCCTATCATACGCCGCGCATGGAGGTTTTCCAGATTTTATCCTCCTTTCCCATTCATTCAATTTCCCTTAATCAGTGAGTTATCATCCCCAGGTCGTCCCACCTCGAATAAAATATAAAAAAGAGCACTACTACATCTTAAATGAAGTGATTTATTTATTTATTAACATTAACTTATTCTAAATAAAGGATTGTTTTTTATCACCTTCTGTCATTTATTTGGGTAAATCTTTAGTGTAGGTTATATATGCTAAAGGATCAAGAACTTTACCATGTAGTCATGCTATACAGTAGAGATATCGTTGAACTATCCAACTATAACCTGTACAAGTAGCATATAAAGGGACATCATACTACACCCCTTCTTCTCACCACTAAGGATTTGGTGAAGAAGATCCAGGGTATTATAGATGTGGTGGTGGTGGACAAAAGCCATCACTAGAAGGAAGGTTACATTTTATCACCCTTCCAGAAGGCTTCTTCTCCTAATTTGTGTTTTTTGTCAATAGCAAGTCGATTTAACAAAATTAAATTGTCTAAATTGATTGCAGATTTAAAAAATTTACCGCCTGACTTCCTTCCTTATCGCTATTGAAGGCGAGCCCATCCCCAATAGGATTGGGCACGCTGAACCATTTAATTTAAAATGGTACCACCCTTACTTTTCCTGGCCTTGGGCACAACCATCTGCCCATCAAACAAATTAACGCTAGCTTGCTAGGTGGAATCACACCTCTAAAAAATTTTAACATTTTTGACACTAATTTAGACAATCGGTTTGCAAATAAATTGGCATCAAAAATGCTTTAGTGTTGATCTGCCAAAACTCAATCTGTAAGGAAATTCTATGGCGTTAATTCACCCCTTCTCTTGTTCCCCATCCATCTAGCTTATAAGGCATCTGAACTGGTTCTTCTGTCACTCCATTTTCTTTTCCTACTTTCCCTTATTTTTAAAACTACATTTTTTGGTTTCTAATTTTAATAATAAAATAAGAAGTTCATGCTGCCAAATAATCTATGTGATCCAATTTTAGGATTACCTGGCAAGTATTGGCATTTTACCTATTTAACTTACACCAAACTTTGTAGATAGCTGTAATGGCAATATTCTTGATGTTCATATGGGTGGTGACTCATCTTGAGTGGCATTGCAGTCTTATTTATATCCGCAAGCTCCATGAAACTAATAGTGATTTATTCAGTAAGCTCAGAAATTCACTCAGAATTAGCCCTAATTGTGACAGTCAAGAAGATTTAAATGAGTAATAATTTTCTAAAAAAATCTCACATGTTCATTTTATGTCTTGTTTCTTATTTATAATATACTAATAAACTTCTTTATAATGAGTATTTTAATTTAGAGTTTCCATCTTTGTGGCAAAGTTAGTCATCTAAAAATGACTTCTCTAAATATGATAAGTGACTCATTTATCAGCAATTAGATGTGACTATAAAAGTTGCTATCAAGTTTTCTTGGCTGTAATCAGATCTAATGCTCTTGCTTATGAAGTATAGGTATTAAACAGAGAGCTAGATTTCATGATATCTTCCATGTTTCGATTTTGTTATGACTGGATGATAGTCTTGGGACAGCCAGGCAGAAACCGCTGAACACAGTATCAGTTATGGATATTTGATTGCCTTGAGCTGAGGCAATATTGAGATATAATGAGTCTCATTGGATATAATGAGTTTATTGGATTGCCTCTATATAAGGCGATAAGGTGATAAGGCGATGTTGTTGTTCAATAAATACAAAGTAAATAGCCTACAAATAGGGTGACAGCGGATTAAAATAACAAGTCAAATTCAAGGAAAATCGGTGGAATAGAATAGCCCAAGCAATAAGAAATAGTATCGCCTGCAGCTGATGTATATAAGCAAAATGGGCAATTGAGTTAGGTAGGTTTTTGAGGGCAGACGAGATGGGACAGCGAGGATGCTGTATTTATAAAATATATAAAAGAACTGTCAGGGTGATTGCTCCTATTTTTAATATATTTCTAAGTGTGTCTAAAGGACCAACGATCTCCCCATTGTCCGTCTGTTGCTCAGAGGGCTCACCTGTGTAAGTAGCTCAATAGATCCTAGCAATACCATTCAAATTTACAACAGTGGTACTCACTACAGGGGGCCCATTGATCAATCACCCAACACTTCTGAACTCCAGTTGCCAATTATGCCTTACCCAAGCCATGTCATTTGGGAGTCCTCCCAAAACTCCATATCCACTTCATATGATGAAATCAAAGTTACCTTAGACGCGGTACTCAAAAACCAAGCCAAACTCCTTCAAGAATGTAACGCGGTCATGCATCAACTTGATAGTACATTTAGTCCAATAAGAATCTTGGGACAACAAAATGAAGAACTTACTGAACAACTAAATTATACCACACAGCAGTTGCAATATGAAGGACAAAGATTCTCTACACCTTCTCAGTCGTCGCGCTGGGAGGATGATGACTAAAAAGAAGAAGCATCCTATGTAGGAGAAAACAGAGCTAGTCATAGCTACGACCTTCATTATAATAGCACCGGATATTCATATGAGTTGGAACACCACTTACCTCCAGTAATGGCTGTACCACCTACAACCAACGCTCACGCTACCCCTGAAGCAACAAATATCCCTACTTATGCTAATCCTGCTCCTCATCGTGAGTCCACTTTTGTGTCTCATTCCATTCCTCAGTGTGGACCTAACAACCGCAAATAAAGAGAGAAAATTAATATCAAAAAGTTACCCCCATTTGACCGCAATGGGAACATCCATGGTTTCTTTAAACGATTTTTCTTCGCTGCAGAAGGAGCCTCTGATAAATGAAAGGCTAAGCTGCTATATCTGCCCTGGACATAGGAAGCACCAATCAGGTCACCTGTTACCTCCCCAATAGCTCCATCTCCTATTAGGATGTAAAGGACACTGTGCTCCACTTGTTTGAAGGAAACTCAAAAATGTCACAACGGAAAGCAGAATTTCCAACAATCAGGTTCTGTCAAAATGAGACTCTCATCATATTCGCTGATCGTTTCACCACAGAATCCCATGTACTGATTGGAGCTGGGTACTTAGCAGAATCCAACGTGTGCATTGCCATGTCCACCGCAGTGAAGCCATATTGTGAACTTTCTAATGTTATTTTGCTGCTTCTTGATGATGACGTACCTCTGCTTAAAATTGTAAAGTTTCTACAATGGGTATCCCCTAACTTTTTGCCGCCAAATTCAGATTGTAAGACTACCGCTGCCCCAGCACCCTCTTATTCCAGAGAATACTATCAGCCGCCTCCAGCTTCATTTAGTAATCCTCAGCCTTACTATAACTCTGCTCCTCATCCTCAGCTGAATTATAATCAACAGTATGATCAGCGTCAATGGGCTGGCCATGACAACCGCCAGCAACCCAGTTATTGACCTGGACCCAATTACACCGACCATCAACAACTGGTTTACTGACTAGGAACTGGGTATACTGAATGACCCAAACCCTTCCAATCTGGACCTGCTTATAATAACTCAGGACATATTTCTTATGTGGTTAACTGCTACAAATGCGGTCGCCCTGGTCATTTGGCAAAGTTCTGTCACAATTGCCACATGAATTACGTACAACAAGACCAATACTATCAGGGAAAAGATGGAGCGGAGTAGAGATGGGACCCTCTACCTCCACGATACCCACTCAACACGTCCCTAAATCAATATTAGTATATCCTGCAAAAATTCCTCAGTACAATGACGGAATTCTATACCAGCTGCCAGTTGGAGGAGTAAACGTAGTAACCTGAGATCAAGCTAAGATGGTGGCAGAAGAAGAATCCTTTGAACAGCTGAAGCCCTACGCCTGTCAAATGCTTGATCAAGCGTCCTCAGATCAACTTGATCCTGCCATGGATGCGCCAACTCTGAAAGGAGTAAACGTCGCCCTTCTGGTAGATGCCATTGTCAGAGAATACCCCCAAGTCAGAGAGGGGATTAAGACTTTTCTTGGGAAAAGAGAGTCTGTGAATGTTCACATATTAAACATACAATATTCTTCTTATTCTGAGTTACCTACTGTGATATTTTTGCTGTAAAAAATAGAGTTCGCACTATAATTGATACTGGTGCTCCAGTCAATATAGTTCACACTAAGTTAATGCAAAAATTAACGCTGAAACCTGATGTAGACCATTTCATGGTTTACAGAACTTCTGGAGCTGTAAGCACTGTCTTTGAGGGAGCTTATAGTGCGCTGCCTCTGCAATTTGGGTCCATTGTCATTGTGGCTCCGGCGATTGTGTTACCAAATGAACACTATGACATATTAATAGGGACCACTTTTCTGCGTCATTTTGGGGCTATTATTGATATAATGGAGGAGGCTCTCAATATACTGGGCCAACGGATCTTAATTTATTTTACTACTAGGGGAGTACCAAAAGACCCGGTGCATACAAGTCATATCAACCTCGCCTATTGTGATGGGGTATGGCCTGTTCGCTACCATCAACTGAAGCGCAAAACTCGGGCCCTTCCTCAGCAGATCTATGAATATCAAGGGATACCTCTTCGAGCAGCAGGGCCCATATCCATTCCTTCTGGTCATCAAGTCTTAGTGAATACTGAGTTAGAGGTAGAAGTGCCAAGTGGGTTATATGGGGAAGTCATTGGGCTCTATCATCAAACATGGTTTGAGCTGCATGTGGCTTCAGGAATTATCCTCCTGGGACAAGGGGAGATAAAGGTTTTATTAGCAAACCTACAGAGCGAACCAATGCAAATCCACCGCCACCAAACTATTGCTTATCTACATCTGATTCCTATAGAAGAAGTCTGCCAGGTTCATGATTTTGGATTATTGGATGAATTTGGACTACCACTTGAACCATTGGTCGATGCACTAATGGTGGTACCATGGATTAATTTAGCAGGATTAATTCAAGCAATGGCTTTATTTCAGAAATATAAGGGGATTTTTGCTGTTGACGATCACGATTTAGGGTGTGCTTGGGGGGTGGTCCATTGATTGGACACCAGTGATCATCCTCCAATAAGGTCTCAGCTGATCTGCCACTCTCAGGCAGCGGAAAATGTGGTTACTGAAGAAATTGACAAGCTATTACAACAAGGGATGCTTGAGCTATCCAAGCGCCCGTGGGCTTCTACCTGTTCTGATAGTAAAAAAGAAGGACGGCACCAACTGGGTAGTAATAGACTATCAGAAACTCAACAATATTACAAAGAAGGATTTGTACCCCTTGCCAAGAATTGAGATGCCCTGGACCGATTAGGGGGTACCCGCTACTTTTCTGCAATGGACTTAATATCAGGCTACTGACAAATTGAGTTACCCTTGGTGGAACAGGAAAAATGCGCGGTGATCACCTCTAAAGGCCTTTTTCAACCAACACAGATGCCTCAAGGACTGTGTAATGCTCCTGCTACTTTTCAGCGGACCATGGACACTATTCTTGGCAACCTGAAGCTGTCATGCATCCTAATATACCTCAATGATATTAACGTTTTCTCTCAAACCTTTTTGGAGCACCTAGACCACCTTGAAGCAGTATTCCATCAGCTGGATGAGGCGAACATAAAAATTAAACCTCGAAAGTGCAACTTTTTCAAAGATCAGCTAGAATATCTGGGTTTTGTGGTAGACGCAACTGGGCTGCAGCCACAACCAGCTAAGGTGGAGGCCATTAGCAAAATGGCTACACCTAATAATAAGCGTGACATACAGGTATTTCTGGGGATGGTCAGTTACTATCAACGCTTTATCCCTAATTTTAGCTGTATTGGGGGCCCGCTATTTGAGTTGTTAAAAAAGGACGCTGTGTTAAAGTGGACGGAACGTCATCAATTTACTTTCAATGCACTTTGTATGGCGTTGAGAAGCACACCGGTGCTGCAATACCCAAACTTTGATTGGGAATTTATTGTTCAGATGGATGCATCCCTTTCCGCTGTTGGAGCAGTACTTTCTCAGAAAGATGATGAGGGAGAAGAACATCCTGTTGCTTTCTGTAGTCATAGTCTGAACTGTCCCAAGTGTAACCATACTGTGACTGAGTGAGAGTGCTTAGCAGTAATATACACATATAAACAATTCAAAGTCTATCTGCATGGGGTAAAGTTTAAAGTCATAACCAATCACGCATCATTATGCTGGTTGCAAAATCTCAAATAACCAGAAGGACAATTGGCTCGATGGGCTCTCAAGTTACAGGCTTACAATTTGAGATTCTCCATCAGCTGGGAGTAAAGCATCAGATCGTGAACCGTTTATCTCAGTTACCAACTAATGCGGTGACAGCGGACCTTAGTGACATGATGTATGATAAGATGCTCAGCGGAAAATATGATGACAAACTTCCTCAAGTAATCAAAATGTTAAACGAATTGTGCTCAAATACCTTCCACGGAATGGGGAACTGTATAAATGAATCAGCGATTCTATGGTGAATTTCCCGCAGCCCTCCACAAGGCCAGGAATCATTATGAGCGCTCACAGGGCGGTTGGGCATGGTGGCGTGTGTAAGACTATGGAGTTGTTATGCCCACGGTACTATGGGAGAGTATGAGTTTCTACATGCTCAAAACTATTTCCTGTTGCCATCAGTGCCAAGTGGAGAAGCCATTCTATCATATAACATCATATTGGTTAGGGAAACCACATTTTGCTTGGAATATGGTCTCCCTCAGTGTCATTGGGCCCTTGCCAACAGGAGCCAACCGTTGTAAGTACATTCTTGTGACTATTGACCACTTGACCTGGTGGGTCAAAGCAAGGGTGATATGAGATCTGGGGGCCATTACAGTAGCTAAATTCATGCTATAATGCATTATTCAGCGGCATGGTTGCTCTCAATTTATTCTCACTGATAATGGCACCAACTTCACCTTGCACATACTTCCTAAATTGAACGAGCTTATGAGGATCCACGGAGTTCTGATGACCCCATACCACCCCGATTCCAATGAAATGGTTGAATGAGTGAATGGAACTCTGGTGAATATACTCCAAAAATTAGTAACAGATCACCCTTCTGATTGGAGCTCCCTTCTTTCCACCGCCATGTTTGCATATAACATTAGTTACCATTCTGCCACAGGAAAGAGTCCATTCCAATTACTATATGGCTGACACCTGGCTCTTCCAGCGTTGCTTTATGCGTGCGTAGAAAACACTGGCGGATTAGAACCCCACCGCTATTTAACTAACCTCGCGAACATTCTGATCAAGCTACAAACTGAAGCATATTCCTTCAGTTTGGCTAAGAATATTAAGAATCAGGCAATTGATCAGACATGTCATAGTGGATTGGTGTCATTCAAAGAAGGTGATATGATTCTCTTTCACAATCAGCACGGATTTAGCCAGAAGCATAAACTTTCCAGTATTTGGATAGGTCCATTTGAAATAATAGAGAAGACTGGAGTTAACGCGTATACTATTAAGGATCC
The DNA here is from genome assembly GCA_022478985.1 of Massospora cicadina. Lineage (NCBI taxonomy): Eukaryota > Fungi > Entomophthoromycota > Entomophthoromycetes > Entomophthorales > Entomophthoraceae > Massospora > Massospora cicadina. The sequence goes on along the minus strand of JAKSZP010015444.1, from coordinate 8,227 downwards.
TATCAGTGGTCAGATCATTAATTGAGTACACGCGAAGTTCCTCAGACCTTATAAACAATAGGATCCTATTGTCCAGTCAAGGAGGGGGTAATGTCATGATTTTGTTATGACTGGACGATAGTCTTGGGACAGCCGGGCAGAAACCACTAAACACAGTATCAGTTATGAATATTTGATTGCCTTGAGCTGAGGCGCTATTGAGATATAACGAGTCTTGTTGGATATAATGAGTTTATTAGATTGCCTCTATATAAGGCGATAAGGCGATAAGGCGATGTTGTTCAATAAATACAAAGTAAATAGCCTACAAATAGGGTGACAGCGGATTAAAATAACAAGTCAAATTCGAGGAAAATTGGTGGAATAGAATAACCCAAGCAATGAGAAATAGTATCGCCTGCAGCTGATGTATATAAGAAAAATGGGCAATTGAGTTAGGTAGGTTTTTGAGGGCAGACGAGATGGGACAGCGAGGATGCTGTATTTATAAAATAAATAAAAGAACTTTCAGGGTGATTGCTCATATTTTTAATATATTTCTAAGTGTGTCTGAAGGACCAACGATCTCCACATTGTCCGTCCATTGCTCAGAGGGCTCAACCTGTGTGAGTAGCTCAATGGATCCTAGCGATACCATTCAAATTTACAACATTTCATCTACTAAAATTTGATAACCTTCAGTTGGTCAATACAAAAGCAACTTTATCATTTAATTAAAAGTCCAATAATAGCCATAACTAAAGTATTATTTAGTTATCTTCATAACAGGCTTAAAAGAAGATAAAATGGTTTTTATGTGACAGGAGAGAAACATATTGATATGTATGATCCCTGTTAAACTAGGTGGACTAGGCAATGGATCTCTCAGTAGATTGTGGATAAATAAAACTTTAGCCAAGTCAAGCTCTTCTACTTTCTTAAGTTCTTATTCTTTAGCTTTGGTTGCTTCATAATGTACTCTTACAAATAATTAGCAGTAGAATAAATTGTAAAACACAGAAGTAGCTTGCAATGTAACTCATGTGCTCTATAAATTCACCATACTAAAAACTGAATTCTGATGTCACATAAACTAGTTGTCCTTGAGCTAAAGTTCACTCATTTATGATGAAACAAGGCTAGTATTCCCAAATTAGTTATTTAGAGGCAGTTAATTTTCCTTTGATTGAGTACTATAAAATGTATATGTTAATCAGTTCAGATAGACTGTAATTCTTTTAAATTAGCACCAGTTACTTTAAGATACTAAGTTAAGAACAATTGTAAATTTATTTGGGGTATGTCAACCAGGGTATGGATATTATGATAACAAATGATCAAAAGAACCAAATAAAAGAATGAATGGAACAAAAATACCAAAATCAAAAAAAACCTAAAAAAAAACTCCAACCAGGTGGGGAGCAGAATACCATTAACCTACCATGGCAGAGGGTGAGGGGAGGTCAGGCAACTTTTCTACAGATTTTTTCTGCTGGGCAGCATCATGGAAGTTTTAGAAATAGACAAAAGTGGAGAGCCAGGGAGTGGGGGCATCAGTATGGTGGGGGTGGATGTGAATGAAAATTTGGTTACAATTCTTAGGATCAGCTTGGTAGACAGCTTCAGAAAATTCTGCTAAGTGTGTTCAGCTTGAATGTGGGCTTTGGGAAGTTGGGAAAATTGGTGATACTTTGTTAGGTGATTTAACATGGTGAATCAAAATCTGCTAGATTCACCACATGTATGACAGCAGCTTCTGCTTCATTAAGCAAATTGGTGATTAATTCTCATGCTGCTTCAGGGAAATCAGAGGGAAGGTGAGTATGGTCAGCCCTTCATAGAATTGAGAAATGGATTGGGTCACCACTTTGCATAGGTTTAGGCAATGGGGTGAGGCCACCACTGCTAAGATGAGCTGGTGGTCACTTTGGTAGGGGATGGCATTGGTTTTAGGAGTGAATCGCTCAGGGGATGGGGATTTTTCAAAATCAGAATTGAAAATTTGGCCTAAACACAATCATATTGGATGAGAGGTTCAAAAGATTCCTCATTGGTAACAATATTACCTGATTCATCAATTTCAGCCAATAAGTTCCATAGATTTTGGTTTATAAGAATTGTGGATAAAGAATTTGGATGGATAGGAGTTGAATGGGCTGCTTGGGTACAAATGATGGTCCAGTCCTGAATCTAATTTGGTGTGGGTGAGATTGGGTGGGATAATGTGGGTGGGTTTGGTGGAGGCTGCTTTCCCACTCTGGCCTATTGAACAATAACATTGTGTGGGAGAGGGCAACAAAATACCCTATTTAGAATCCACCAAATATAGTTCAGAGGCTATACTAGAGGAAGTGGCTTGGGGCAGGATTTTTTTGGAATAGTCAAGTCTGAGACAGAGGGGACAAATTTGGTGACCATTACCTACCTGAGCCCAAAAGAAATGCTCAGGTGCTGCTGCAATATGAGCATGGGGAATTTGTTGGGCTATGGCAGGGTAGTGTGGGATTCTGGTGGCTCTGGCATAAGTGGCAGCAAGGCATTCTGCACCAGATGGAATGGTAAAGACAAGGTTGGGTTGTGTTCATAAACCAGAAGCCCCACCATCACCTGATCATATAATATCTGGGGTAGGAGGTGAGATGGGAGGGATGAAAAGGACACTACCAATATAGTATCAGAAGGAAAGAGTTTGGGTGGTAGGAATTAGAGTGTTTTTGTAAACTAGGGGAGTAGAAGTTGCTGCTGCAGTATCCTACTCTGTCTGGAAGCCAATATTGAAATAGCCCTTAATGGGTGGAAATTGATAAAGCCAGATGGTGCAAATATAGCAGTGGCTACTTTGATTATTGCCTTGTCAACATATGGGAACAAATGCCCATAGTTGACTCATAGGCAAAATCAGATATTGGAATGAAGGAGGGTGAGAAGATAGAGGCAAGAAGGGTGGATATACACCAGGTGGAGTGCTAAGTCCTGTACTGGGACAAAACAGCCAGAAGAAGATGGTGAGCTATTAGACCTCATGTGAATGCATTTGCCTGCAGGGCAGAAAATGCTAGGTGGTGGAGCACTGCTACCCCACATTGGAGCAGCAGGCGGTGGAGCTGCAAATATTTTTGGAAAAATGGGCATGGCTAGATAGCAGTGGAAAATTAAATGTTCTTTCTTATAAAATTTGCTTGAAGTGAGATTGAATGGAAAGCAAAGTTTTTAGCAGGGAACAATTGTAAATTCTATACCTAAGTCTAGGATAATTTATTATAATTATGAAAGTAGCAGACAAGTCAATTAAAATTACTGGTCTGAGATAACAGCAGTGGGGGTTAAAAAGGTCTGGGGATACAGTGCATATATGTCTTGAACTAAGAGTAAAAAGCCACACAAATCAATCACTTTTGAAAACTAATTTAAATTTTATTTGAGGTGGGCCAACCTGGGGATGATGCCGTACTAATTAGGGGGAAATCGAATGAATGGGAAAGGAGGATAAAACCCAAAAAACCTTCATATGCAGTGTATGATAGGCCAGGAACCCATGGACCGCCTTTACTATTTGCTATCTCAGTTTGGGGCATTGGTGCACAATGCCAACACAGCCATAATTGTCCCCTACCCAAAGTTCATCTACCAGGATTGAACTTGGTGAGGCAGTGGTATAGGGTCCATATTCTACCACTGGGGTATCCTCCCCCAAGTTTGAAAACTAAATCACGTGAAAATGTGAATATAGTTTTTATATTACTTTATTAAACTATAAAAACTTATACACTTTGGGACGCACAAAAGTTTATACATAGATTATGCTTATTGAAAATAGGCACAATTTACTATGGCAACGCTAGCTAAATATTGTAAATTAGTTTATAAACATCTACTCTAATTCATGGATACCCCAAAAATAATTAAATCGAGTAAATAAAATATCCAGATTTTGGCTATAAGGTCAATATCAAAATGAACATTAAATATTTATATAACAAGCTTTTGTAAACGGTAGTTGGTATTGTGAATTTTTCATCAACATTATAATATCATCTGATTACCACAATAAGTACTTTTATAACATTACTTGTTTGACAAATGTTCAAATTACAAGAATAATTTATGATTAATCTTCCAAATATTAATAAGTCGACATTATATATAATTTTGTTACTCTGAATTACACTTGATAGTTAGATATATAAAATTTAATATTAAAGCTTGTTTTCTAACATTGGGTTTTTTTTGCTTACATTCATATTATAGAGAACAGTCTTAAATCATGATTTTTAATAATACAGATAAATGCTTGTACTGTAGAAGTATAAACTGGTTCCTACTATTATATGCTTCAACTTTCATAATTGATTTATAAACTCTTAGCCTTTTGTACATAAATAAGAACAGATATTTATTTGCCTTGTATATAACAAAGAGGAATCGCATACACATATCTAGCACTGAAAGGTGCGTATAATTTAAGTACTTAGTATCGTTTTTGTCCTAAAATAGTTATGATATAGCATAACTATAATAATTACACACAGATATAAAAGTGATATATTATTGCAAATTTATACTTTTGTTTGCAAGTAATATTCACATAGTTGTCATAGACTATATCACGATCTCCCAATCATAATTAACATAGAGTGTAATTTTCTCCAATATAGATGGAGCAGGGGTTTAATTTTTAATATACGATTAAAAATTCTAAATCAAACATGTTTAGCGGAAGATTGTTAATACTAGTTTACTACCCTCCCTAATCTAGCTTTATGATATGTGATTTCAGCTTCATGATCGCCTATCATCAAAAATACTTTATAACATAAGCCAGGCGTCGTAAAAAACTATAACATGGTAAACTCGCATTTTATAAAATGTTACCTATGATCAAAACATTTTATTATTTATGCCTTTTTAATTTAAGTTTATAGTTTGTAAAGTATAATCTTAAGATATTTTAAACCCATCCTGAATTAATTGCATAATGAGTGCTTTAGATGACCATATAAGATGTCTTTGGTAATACTGATTGCTCTTAAAGCTTAGATTAATGAAGCAAGAATAGTAATATCTAACGATATTGTAAGTTTAAATATGAAAAAAGTCGTAGATAAAACATAAAGCAAAAGGCGGGATTTATGAGTATAGGTAAAATAAAAAACAAACTATTAAAGATTTAGAAATAAAGCAATGATGCAGACAAACCCGAGCGAATCGTTGCGCACAGAAAGGTACCTCAAAGCAAAATTAAAAAGTAAAGTTGTATTTGGGGTTGAAATCATGCTGAGATGAACCAATAAAAACATTTTTCAAGCGCCAGAAAGGCCTTATCAGCCGCTAAAGATAATAGCTCGGTCACGTTTCTGAACTTGTATATAAATCCAAAACAAAGTAAAAAGCAGCTTGCTATTTGATATGTGTATACCGCTTGATCCAATAGAAAAGAAAAGCCGAGAAAAAAAGCCAGAAAAGAAATGAGTTGAGCCAAGAAGATAACAATAGACAAGTTTTGTAATCTGATATCTGATACGCCAGCTAGTGTCGCTAGTAAAATTGAAAACATTATGGGAGGATAGCCTTTAATTACGATCAAACAAAATGCTTGATCTTTAGGCTCACAGGAGAAACTAAAAAGCCAGTAGCGCCCTTTTTCAACAGAGAATCACTTTCTCCAAAATATGTTTCAAATTCATTGAATACTCGGCATAAGAAATATACTAATGTGTTAAAAGCCAACAAAGCAAATGGAAATCTAGAAGCTTGAATGTAAGGTTGAAAAGAAGCTACGAGGGAAAGAAATTGACTGGATTCGCATGCAACTGATACAATTAAAATACCCAAAAAGTATAAAACAAAATTTCTAAGACAGTTTTTGTATAAGTTTAATTTTTTGTAAAAATGCCGGCGCCACCTTGGGTTTATCATTCGCGCTAAAGAGTAAACAGTAATAAAATTCCGAATTATCTAAAGGGAAAAATGAAAAGTTTACATTTAGATAAGGCTACCCAACCAACTTATTTGGGTCGAGCTTATATTATAACCGAAACATTTTGTCTTTGGCACAATCAAGATTAGGGCGAGCTTACATGTTTGTAAAGGTAATTTTGATCACAAGAACGGTATTAGCACTGTAGTTATCTTTTGAGCAAGTTGTGGCGGTGTTCATTCTCGGACAAATTATTAATTAAAGATAGTTTCATAAACAAATTAAAAAGTTGAGTAAAACTTTCTCATAATTTAAATAATTAGTTTTTGGGAAATTCAGCAATCTTATGTGCTCTCTTATAGATTCTCCAGTAAACAATGAAAGTATTCTAAGCTTTGGAGGTAATTGTATAAAGATGAATAATTGATCAACCCGTTGGGACCATCTAGTACTAAAAAAAATAATTGATCAACCCGCCTCGTTTACTTTAAAAAGCTGAATATTGGCTAAATTAGATTGATTGCTGTGCTTTAAATATCCTTTAATTTTAAACACTAGTAACTCTATTGGCGTTCTAGTAAAGACTTTGCTTCTGACTTTGATTCAAAACAATCAAAAAATATGTAGTTTATGTTTTACAAACACTCTGGCAGATATATGCTCTATAAGGCGTTTTTCTTTTAAAGTCTCTAGATGCAATGTCTGCCTGTATAACCCAGCTAAATAATCCTGATTTACATATAGAATTCATATAAAATCTTATTTAGATAACTAATATATGTAAAAACATATTTAAATTAAATGATCTATGCCTGCAAGGTGTGAAATTTATTATCATTTGGTTTTCAACAAAATTTTATATATTTTTGTGTCTATAAATAAGTATTAATTTTTGTTTTTATGTAGATTGTCAAAGAATTGATATGACTGGATAATAAGTTACATCTTCCAGAAGATCAGAATTAGAGTCGATGTGAGCCTTGAGATTGAGCGGAGAGTTATATGGATATGAAGTGAATCAATCAATGTATCAATAGTTTGGCAAATTGAGGAAATTCCACTAAAACCTTGAGATAGACAAAAACTCCTAAAAGGGAACAAGTAGGAGATTACTAAGCAGAAGGGTGGAATCAACCTAGAATACCAAGGTAAGAGTTGAGCGGAAGAATAAGAGAAGGCGGTTTTAGTAGTCTGCAGATAAGTTCTACATTTATTATATTATAATAAAAAGTGTTGATCAGGGTAATTGCTCCATATATTATATCTATCAGTTTTTATTAAGAGTCAATAATCTGCATATTGTCTAATTCCATTCCTCAGTGGCTAATACCCTGTGTAAACCAGCTGGTGGAATCAAACCATTGCACCAAAAAATTATCAGTTGTGCTCACTACAAAAGGCCACTGTTCAACTTTAGCTTATAAGCACTAGGGTATCATGGCAAGCCCTCAATTGTTACACCAAAACTTGATTGGATTTCATGCTCAATATGCTGAGGAAGATAGATAAGCTTCCAATGAAGAACTGGTACTTTTCATGGTGACAGAGCCAGGTGATGAGGATACACTGATCAAATTGTAGTTAGGAACTTGTCCTGCATTGGCTGCAGATCAACAAGGCTGGTTTACAAATGTGACCCCTTAGCAGCTGTGGTTGATCATAGAATGGCTTCTGTAGGGGTACTGACTTTATGAAAATGAGGTGGGGGAGCTTGCTCTGACTTTATTATAAACCAACAGGACCAAGAAACCTGCTATATGTTATTTATGTCCTATCTCAATGTGACTACCATGGGGATATCTCATCAGCTTAGTACCCATAGAACTGAGGAATATTTGGTTGCATACATGCAGCTGTCAATCTACCAGCTACTGCATATACTAGCCCTCCACAACATTAAGATTGGGGATGTCATGTGGTTTTTTCAAGCTCAGCAGAATGATACTGTTGCAATTCCAATATGACTGGATGATAAGCCTTAAGTCAATTGGTAGAATGGATGAAATCAGCTGAGTTGTTTTGAGTATGATTAATTTGAGCATGCTTTGAAATGAGATGATATTGGGTTGCTGGGAATTTGGCCGAATTGGGTGATTGTGAATTAACAAATGAAGAATTGGTGGAACCAATGAGATACGGCGAAGTGAATTACTAAGCCATGAAAGTGATACCATCCAAAGTTGCTATGATACAAGTGGGATGAGATGATTGAGGGAGGTAGGTTGTTAGTAGTGTTTAGAGTAAGAATACAGCAAGAATCCGCTGTATTAAAATATTAAATAAAAGAGAGTTGAGGAAGCAAGTGCTCCATATTTATTTATTTTATAAGTT
>JAKSZP010015443.1:0-16139 GCA_022478985.1 Massospora cicadina | reverse complement strand
GAGGTAACGCAATTGGCGATCCAGGTCAATACTGCTTTTGATAAGTCCACTTAATTATAAGTCCACTTAATCAAGTCGGTACATTTATTATTGCCTGGATGACCAATTGTGGGAGGGTCGTGATGGGCCTGAAACAACTCATTTCTAAAGAGAGGAGGGACCCAAACCCACAACAAAAAATAAATAAGACCCTCTACCAAAAATATAGGTAATGTTTGTGAGTTGGAAGTGACAATTGGTCTTATAACTTCACTCCTTCAGAACAGTCATTTGAGCTGCTAAAACCCATGAAATAAGAGGAGCATTAGGAGCTAAGTCTACTGACGAGACCATGGGAGGTACAATGGATAATATTTGGGTGGTGGGAATCATGGTGTCCAGGTCTGCTTCATCTGAGTCTGTGGGGCAATGAGAAGGGTCGTGACTAAGTAAATTGGGGCGCACATTTTATGCACCTTTCACGAATTCATATTTAAAATTGAAACTACACAAATCCTGAAAGGTGCAAGGTTGCCTATGTGCCAACTTCTGTGGTTTACAAAAATACATAAGGGCTTGGTGATCCGTACACACTGTTAACTCATTATGAGCGCCTTGTAACAGATACCACCAATGAGTCAAAACCCATGCTACAGTTGCTAACTCCTTATCATAGATGGCCCAGGATTGTTCAGTAGAGGAGAATTTTCAGGAAAAGTAAGCGACTGGATGTTCTAAACCATCATGCTCCTGGATCAAAACAGCCCCAACTGCAACAGATGAGGCATCACATGTAACAATATAGTATTTGGAGGGATCAGCATGTTTTAGAATGGGGGTGATAAGAACACCTCTTTAATTGACTCAAATGCTTGCTGGCACTTGGGTGTCCAATGAAAGAGAACATTCTTACCTGTGAGGGGTAAAGTGAAGTGGTTAACTGAGAAAGGGCTGGGGAAAATTTCTTCAGAAAAACGATGGTGCTCATAAACTTCTTAATTGTTATTGGGTTGTCGGGGTTGGCCATTCACGGATGGCACCCAACTTTTTGGGAGGGATAGCATACCCATCTTTTAGGACCAGATTTCCTAAAAAGGTAACTTCCTCCCTATAAAACTCACATTTTGAAGGCTTAACAAACAGGCCCACCATGTGCAAAGCAGCCACTACCACTTCCAAGTCTTTTGCATGTTGTTCAGGAGTTGGGGAGTGAACCAAAATGTCATCAATATATGCAACTGCGCAAGTGAATTTAAGTTCACCCAGCACACTATTGATCATTCATTGAAATGAGGCTGGTGAATTCTTCAACCCAAAGAGCATTACCCAAAATTGAAAAAACCTCTCTTTGCTCAGATAGTGGTAAGCCATTCTTGACCTTCCATCACCCAAATTTGGTTAAATAGATTAACAAGATATATATCGGAACTTTGTTAGAAATTATGATAAGCAGGTGCTACAAAGGCTATGAAATTATCAGTTCCGTGGCTCTAGCAAAGATAGACACAAGTGCAACGAAGTTATTAGTTCCGTTGCTATAATCAATTCCAATTAGAAATACAGAACTCTGTATAAATAAACCAAAATATAGCTATGAAGATGAAAATCATGGTATTTTATTGTTAGAAATGAGGGATATTTATAGGGGTAGATTTGGAGGTACTTCATGAAGATTTTTGTGCTTCACCTGAGGTAATATCTTTCCTATTAAATGACTGATATTGCTGATTATTATTGTTATACTTGTGATGGTCAGATCTGATAAGGTTCTTATTAGATGATATTGACCTTCTTGTGTGATGCTTTGCCACATTGGATTGCTTAGCCTCCTCCTTCAGAGGAGGCTGATAACTCTGAAAGGTTGATCGTCAGTCTATCCAAGAATTGGATATCTCTGACAGGGATTCTACAATCTCATTAGACCAAGATACCAAATCTATATCTTGAATATTTTTGGTCATTGCAGCTGAATCCCCAACAATGCCCTCTTCAAGATCTTGCCTAGGGGGCACATACTTACAAAGAAACCTACTATAAACTCTATTGATAACAGTACCAGTATCAATAGCTGCAAAGGAGTATTCAGTACCATGATGATAAATAATATGATAAGGACTAGCCCATAAGGTGTCAAGTTTGTGAATCCTTCCTCCCAGTTTATGATGATAGAAGAGTATAAGATCCCCAACTTGATATTCAGGTAGCTTAGGTCTACTAGCTTTGGTTCTAGTTCCCTCTTTTAAGGTGGTAGCAGCAAGGAACTCAAAGCTAAATCTTGTACTTGAATGATTTCATCAGCTAGTCTCCTCATAGCTAAATCAGTAGTTTGCAGGGTAGCAATATCAAGTATAGGTTGTACACTTGAGGGTAGAATAGGATTTTGACCATAAAGAGCCTTAAAAGGATACATTCCTATTATATGATGGTAGCTAACTCTATAGGCTAACATTGCACTAGGTAAATAAAGACTCCATCTACTAGGTTCGTTGGAGGCCATCTTTTAAAGAATGGCTACAAGGGTACCATTTGCTCATTTGACCGCACCATTAGTTGAGGATTATAAGAAGTTGTAGATGACTGATAGTTACCCATTAATTTAGTAAGCTCAGATACCATCTGTGAAAAAAGTGGGTTCATTATCAGATAATAGAACTTTTGGGCTACCATGCCAGGTGAAAACTTTCTTAAAAAAGGAAGGATGCAGTAGCCATATCAGTGACAGTGGAAACAGAAACAGCTTCAATCCATTTGGTAAAATGGTTGATAGCTAATATAATATATTGATATACATAAGTGGCAGTAGGGAGAGAGCCCAACACATTGATACTCATAGTAGAAAAAGGTTCTGAAGGTCCCACAATTTTGTGTTGGTACATCAGATTTCCACCACGTTGTTGTTGGCAAGTGAGACAAGTCTCCAACACATCATGTACAGATTCCAGCATGTTATCCCAGTAACAATGATTTTTCAACCATTGTAAGGTCTTAGCGACAGCTCCATGCCCTACAGTTTGATGAGCCTCCATAAAAGTATCAGTCCTCTTAGAAGGCAGAATAAAAGGCAACCATTTAGATCCCAACTTCTTGTATAAGGAACTTTCTTTAGCCTGAGTATCTTCGGTTAAGAATTGTAGCTTCTCTATAATATCCTTAGATTCACGATACCAGAGCTCAGGTCTACCAAGCGGGTCATAGATACGATCCTCCTCAGCAGAGAATAACGTTAGTATAGGCAATCAAGAAAGTCCATCAGCATTTTGGTGTATAGCTCCAGTGCAATGTTGAATTGTAAAGTCATAATTCTGTAGCTTTAACGCACATCTAGCTAAGCACCCATCAAAATCCTTCATTTGTTGCAACCATTTCAAGGAAGCGTGATCTGTGACAATAGTGAAATGTTTGCCATAGAGGTAAGGGCGAAAATGCTTGATGGCATATAAGACTGCGAGGCATTCTCTTTTGGTAACGCTATAATTGCGTTCTGCCTTAGAAAGGTATTACTATAGTATGTTATGGGGTGATCAACCAGGTTGGTATCATGTTGAGCAAGAATGGCTTAATAGCAATATCACTGGCATCAATAAATAAGATAAAAGGTTTGGAAAAATCAGGATGGACTAAAATTGGTGCACTAACTGGGCTTGGCGCAAAAGATCAAAAGCTTGCTGCTGCAATTCTTCCCATATGAAAGGGGCTTCCTTGTGTAATAAGAAAATTAAAGGCTCCGCAATCTCAGCAAAATGGGGGATGAATTTTCAGTAATAACCAACCATCCCTAAAAACACTTGAATATTGCGCAAATTTTTGGGAACAGGCATGTCCAAAATAACTTGTATCTTATTAGATAAGGGTAAAATCCCATCGCAATTAACTTTATGGCCTAAGAATTCCATCTCAGTTTTGAAAAAAGCACATTTGGATGGTTTTAGCTTAAGCGAAGCGCGATGCATTTGACCAAATACTTCCTTTAAATGAGCTAAATGCTCGTTAAAGGTGCGAGAGAAAACAATAACGTCATCTAAGTATACCAAAACACAAGAAAGTTTCAAATCCCCAAATAAGCCATCCATGGCTCATTGAAAAGTAGCAGGGGCATTACAAAGCCCTTGCGGCATATGAGTGGGCTCAAAATAACCCCTCACTAGAGATTAAGGCGCATTTTTGATGGCCTTCTGGAGCCAGGTCAATTTGCCAATAGCCAATTGCAAGGTCCATAGCTGAGAAGAATTGTGACCCAGACAATAGTCTCAATGAATTATCAATGCAATGTAGAGGATAAGAATCCTTTTGGGTAACATCATTGAGCCAATGATAGTCCATAACCACTCAATGACCCCCATCCTTTTTCAGGATGAGTAGTAGAGGAGAAGCCCATGGACTCTTAGAAGGCATTAGCAGCCCCCCATCGAGGAGTTGTTTCAATTCCACTGAGACCTGAGCCTCCTCAACTTTAGATTTACGATAGGGTCAAGCTCAAATAGGTGGAGTATCCCCAGTTTTCACCTGATGCTGCACATCTTTCATTAGCCCAAAGTCTCCAGGACCTTTGGCAAATATATCCGCATACTCTTCAATCAGAGCCTCAGCCTCATGCTGTTGTTCTGAGGTAAGTGAATACCCAAATTTGACGTCAATTCTAGCAATGATAGGGGGATCTTCCAACCCAAAATCACTTAAATCCCCACATCCCAATATGGATAAAATTTCACTCACAGAAGTAGGCCGCACATAAATGATGGGGGTATACAATTCAATCGCATAGGTCAAGGTGTGAGATTAGCTAGTAAGACTAGACAGTCCCATTGTAAGTGGGATCAAGGATACCAGGACATGGTAAAGCTTCTAAATGAGAGGGATTTCTGTTACTGGAAATCTTTAATACATGATCAGTGGGTACAAATACTTGTACTCCAGTTTCTATTATGACTTGAGCTTTTGGAGGAATAATAATTGGATTGTTAGAATATAAAGGCATCCCTTAAGAGGCACAAGCTGACAGAGGCGGAAGTATAGTCTTGGGTCCCAAAATTCAGTATTCAATACGAGAGATAAAATTAGGATATTCCAATAAGCAAACGCATCGTTTGAGTTTGCCTTTGCTATTGGAAACATTTTGTAAATCAAAGGTACTTGGTACCCAATTAAAGAAAGGTAATTGTTCTTAAGACTGATTATTGCATCAAAATCAATGAGAAATTTGGTTCCCAAGAGCAAGTCATAGCAGTTTTTGTCCAACACTACTGCAGGGCCCAAAACAACCAACTTTCCAAAGCACATTGGAAGGGAAGAATAAGCTCCTATAGATTTAGTGTATGAAGGACCAGCATTTCTGTAGTCTTTAAAATGGTTTAAGTCTGGCGACACTGATTTTTTTCATAAGTATGGATGAGATCACATTTATGGAAGACCCCATATCAATGATAACCAAAGCTTTAACTTTGTGCACTGTGACTTCCAAACAGGTTACATCAGTGCCAAAGTGTGGGATTGAGAATACCAAGGGACTAAACTGGAGATTTGGATTAGAAGAAGAAACAGAAGCGTAAGAAAATTAGTATCTTTGTGGGCTAATTCATCAGGGATATCAAGTTCATTAGGAGCGGATATCACATAACAGTCTTTAGGAGTATTAAAAGATTTTGATTGAGGCACAGGAGGTAGGTCAGCACAGGGAGCCTTATGCCCTAGGCTGACTCCTCTTTTTTGACTCTTCCACTTGTTTTTTCCAACATTGAGATTCATATGACCCATGAGACCACAATAGTTGCATGGCTCCTTCTTTGGTTTAGGTTTGGGTCTAGGCGGCATCGCATGGATATAAGAATGAGGGTTGTTAGAGGAGGTCAAGTGCACCACACCATTAGGAATCTCCATCAGTGCCTCTTTGATGTCAAGAGTAGATCTGAACTTTCTTTTAAGTGATTTTAAATGCAGTAGTAACTGAGTGAGAGAAGCAAATGCACTCATCACAGCCAAAATGGCATCATCTATGGTAATACAATTGCAAGTGGCAAGAGTCTGGGCCTCATGATAGAATCTCTTAGCAAAATCCTGGATTGACTCTCCTCGCTTGATTTGGATGCTCATAAAGGCTTGCTTTTGGTTAGATAGGATTTGATCACTCCCATATTCCTTAATGAAGGCGGTTTTCACTTGAGCTCATGTATTCCAAACCTTAAGGGGAGGAACCATGATTTCTTGAGAAAACCGGCTTATACAAGAGGTAATATGTCATACTTTTTGTTGATCTGTCGCCCCATCCATTGCTCGCTCATATAAAAATAGAAACGAATGAATGCTACCTTCACCCAGTTCAAACTTATCCTTAAAGGTAGGTTTGAAGGTAGTGGGTTCATTGCTCAAGACATGTACCCCCAGTACCATGACTGGATCAGCTTCAAAGGGTCCAGACTCTGGGATATGAGCTTGAGTGGTAATTTGGTCAACTTGTTACCTTAAATGATTGGGGTCCTCCTGTAAATTGTGAAACCATTGAGCAAGATGATCATTCACAGGTTGTTGATTCAAGTTAGAAATTGCTGTGATCATCTCTTCTTACTTGTTCTCAAGTACTCCGCATTTAGCAGTTAACCACTCATTGGAAGTGTTTAACACTGTAAAATGGGTTTCTTTGGTATTTTGGTTAGCATCACATATAAGATGAGCATTATCTACGCCATCCAATAAGTTGGTTAAAGAGTAATCCAGGTCGGTCAGAAGGCCTTCTAAGGATAAGAAACACCCTTGTGCTATGGCTCATTTTTGGGTTTCTAACGCTTGTACTCTTTATACTAATAGACTCAAAGGTTCAGAATTGGGATTTGAAAACGAGGAGCCAGGGGGGCCAGGAGGTCTGGGGGTCCTTGTGACCCATCACGACCTGCAGGCCCCAACGGGCCTTGTTGACCCACAGGGCCTTGAGGACCTCTTTCACCAGGAGGCCCCAGGATTATTGAAGGGGAACAAGGTGGTTCCAGCGGTCCAGGAGGACCAACAGGGTCGGGTCCACCTTCTCTGATAGTATCCACAATTTGGACAAATTGTTGAAGTAGCCCGTCAAGCTCAACAAAGCGCTACTCATGTTGGGCCTGCAATTTTCCCAGTTGTCTCATAATCTCATCCTCAAGGGTATTGATTCAGCGGTGAATAGGATTAGCGACATCACTAACCTGTTGAGATACTTCTTGGCTAATGTAACCCACAACTCCATTATCAATTTTCTCCAACTGGTTATGTAGATTGTTGATTTCTCTTCTATTATTGAATATGGCTTCACAGTTATCCTGACCAAATT
Source organism: Massospora cicadina (assembly GCA_022478985.1). Lineage (NCBI taxonomy): Eukaryota > Fungi > Entomophthoromycota > Entomophthoromycetes > Entomophthorales > Entomophthoraceae > Massospora > Massospora cicadina. The sequence continues at coordinate 8,866 of JAKSZP010015443.1, read as the reverse complement.
TAGAAGCCGTCTCATAAAACTAGGATAACTGAGAATGAAATTGTTGCACCAGGGTCAACTGGCGTTGGATCTCGAGATGATGCAACCCCAAAATCTGGAGTACATGGTGAATAGCGGGATGTACATAATGCCTGAGGTACTGCTCAGTTCTAGCCAAACAAACTTTGGTAGGTTGTAACACCACTCTGTTGTATAAGTTCATCATATTATTGGCAACTTTAGATGCTAAGTCTCAATTAGGACAAGCACCAGGCTGAATAGCCCTCTTATTAAGCCTTTGACCGTTTCTTCTACATCTGCAGGTTAAATTTTATTATTATCTTGGTCAGGGCCCTCAATGGCCAAGTCCATAGAAGCTCAAAATTAAAGATTACTGATATTAGCGGAAGGCATCTCCTGCCTATTAGAGTTTACATATTGGGTAGTAAACATTGATTCCTCGCAAGAGATGCTTTCTTCACTAGACATATTCATCGTTGTGAAAGTATGTTTTCACCAGGTAGCCTCAGAAGCAAACCTGGCTGGAGCACCAGTATTGGACTTTCGATATATAAATTAGATAAAGAGGCGCTATAAAGGCTACAAACTATTAGTTCTGAGGCTCTAGTGAAGATAGACACAAGCGCAACAAATTAATTAGTTCCATTGCTATAATTGATTCCAGTAGGAAATACAGAATTATGTATGAATAGACCAAAATCAAGCTACGCAAGACAAAAATAGAGGTACTATATTTCATTAGAAATGAGGGATAATTATAGGGGTAGATTTGGTAGTTCTTCATGAGGATTTATGGGATGCACTTGAGGTAAGATCTTTCCTATTAGATGACCAATATTGCTGATTATCAATATCATACTTGTGATGGCCAGATCTGATAGGATTCTTATTAGATGAGACCAACCTTCTTGTATGATATTTTGTCTCATCAGATAGCTTAGCATCATTCTTCAAAGGAGGTTGATAACTCTGAAGGATTGATCGTTGGTCTATCTGAGAATTGGATATCTTTGACATGGATTTTACAATCTCATTAGACTGAGATATTGAATCTCCATCTTGAGTAATTTCAGTTATTGTAGTTGAATCCCCAACAATGGCCAATTATTATGACCCTATATCCCCTAACAGAATCTTGAGGAGTGCGTTATCAAAGTTTGATATAGTAAGCAAGTCAAGGTCCCTACTCCCAAATCTAGCCCCAATAAGTTGACTCTCAACCTCTTATGATTAAAACATGTCCCTGAAGGCACTAATGGGAAATTTGATCAAGAAGCATTACAATCATGAGAATCAATGGATTGCCTTTGGAATTACACAACTTCTTCCTAAATCTCAAAAGGCGTGACTCCCAAAAATGCAGTACATGCACAACAAAGAATAATAAGGTGTTAATTAGGCATTTGATCCAGAAGGATGTAAAAGATCTTGATCAAACATGGCCATGGAGGTCCTCTAGGCAACTTGTCCCCAATTACCCTATAGATATCAAGTCCTTTTGACTCAATAAAGTAGTTTATTCACCCTATCTTTTCATCTTCATTAATCTCTCGGCTATTTTCACAGTTTTGAGACCATTAAGCCTCACTTGCAGTCAATAGAACTGTTAAGCTATAAGGGAGTATATAAACTACCCATAAGGAGTTCTGAATCCTCCTTAAACTTGAAAAAAAGCAAAAGGGCTGGATGCAGACAAAGCAGAGTTGGTAGTGGGCTTGTCGCAATTCCAATATGACTGGATGATAATTGTGGTACATCTAGGGTGGATTGGGAAGAATCCACCGAAAATAATGACAGTTATGATTATTTGAGTGTCTTGAGATGAGGTGATATTGGGATATAATGGGTTATTATTGGATTGCCTCTAAATAAGGCGATAAAGCAATAAGACGATGTTGACATTTGGCAAATATGAAGTAAATTGCCTACAATTAGGGTGATAGAGGATTAGAGAACAACAAGCCAAATTTGAGGAGAATTGGCTGAATAGAATAGCCCAAGCTATGAGAGCAGTATTTCCTGAAGCCGCTGTATATAAGCAAGATGGGCGATTGAGAGAAGGAGGTTGTTAATAGTAGAGAGAGAGGGACAGCGGAAGATTGCTGCATTTATTAAAATAAATAAAAGAGTCTATTGGAGCAATTGCTCCTATTTTTAATATATTTTCAAGTGTGTCCAAAGGACTGACAATCCCCACATCATCTGTTTGTTGCTCAGTGGGTTTGACTTGTATGAACTATATGGTGGATCCTAATGATACCATCCATTTTTATAACAGTGGTGCTCACTACTGGGGGCCCATTGATCAATCGCCAAACACTCTGAAGCTCCAGTCGCCAGCCATGCCTTACACAGCCTGTGTTGCTGAGGAAACTTCACGGAACACTGCACCAGCCGGATATGAGGAACTCAAACTTACCTTAGACGTGGTGCTCAAAAGCCAAGATGAACTCCTTCAATAACAATATGCTGTCATGCACCAGCTTTATAGCACGTTTAGCCAAATGCAAATCTTGGGACAACAAAACAAAGAACTCACCAAGATTGAATTACCACCAAATGGCTGCAGTGCGCAGAGCAAAGATTGACCAATACTTCTCAGTCTTCTTGCTGGGACAAGGATGACCATCAAGGGGGCATCATATGAGGAAGAATATGACGCTGGTCAGAGCTACTACACCCAGGATGGTAGCACTTGATACGAATATGAGTCAGAACGCCACTTCCCTCAAGTAATGGCAGTACCGCCCATGGCAGAAGATCACACTACCCCTGAGTGGCAGATATCCCAACTTATGCTGATCCAGCTTCTCATTGGGAAACTGCTTTCAGATCTTGACCTATTCCTCAGTTTGGGCCAAAACCCCGTGAACGGGATGAGGAGGTTAATATCAAAAAATTACCTCTGTTTTAAAATGTGAACATTCATGGTTTCTTCAAACGGTTTGAGTTTGCAGCAGAAGGTGCATCTGATAGACAGAAGGCTAAGTTGTTGATATCTGCCTTGGACGTTGAAAGTGCCAATCAGGTCACCTGTTACCTCCCAAGTAGCTCTGTCACCTATAAGGATGTGAAGGATACCATACTTCGCCTGTTTGGGGATACCTCAAAGATGTTACAGCGGAAAGCAGAATTTTTAACAATCGGATTCCACCAAAATGAGACTCTCCTGGAGTTTGCTGATTGATTCACAACAGAAGCCCACATGTTGATTGGGGCAGGGTACTTAGCAGAAACTGACATGTGCATCGCCATGAACTCCATGGTGAAGCCATATTGAGAGCTTCACAACGTCATTTCGCCACTTCTGGATAATGACGTACCTTTGCTCAAGATTATACAGTTTTTGTGTCACATATCCCCCAACTTCCCGCCACCAAATATGGAATGTAAGACTACTGCCTCTACTGCACCCTCTTATTCAGAGAATACTCTCATCTAACTCCAGCTCCATTTAGCAATCCTTGACCTTTCTATAACTCTGCGCCTCATCTTTGGCTGAATTATACTCAACAGTCCGATAAGCATCAATGGCTGGTCATGAAAACCATTAGCATCCCAGCTATCAATAAGGACCTAGCTATGCCAAATGTAAACAATCATCTTACTGACCTGGGCCTGGTTACGCTGAATGACCCCAAACTTTCCAATCTGACCCTCTTATGATAATCAAGGATGTGGATCTTATGAGGTTAGCTGCTATGAATGTGGCCACCCTGGTCATTTGGAAAAATTCTGCCATAACCGCTGTGTGAACTACATACACAAAGATCAATACTATCATGGAAGACCATCTATTACTAAAAAAATACTATCATGGAAAAGATGAATCAGAGTAGAGACAGGACCCCACCTCCATGATACCAACTCAAAACATCCCCAAATCAATAGTAGTATACCTTGCGGAAGTCCCTCAGTACAATGACAGACTTTTATATCAGCAGCCAGTTGGAGGAGTAAATGTAGTGACATGAGCTCAAGCCAAGACGGTGGCAGAAGAAGAGTCCCCAGGACAACCAAAGCTGTATGCCTGTCAAATGCTTGATCAATCTTCCTTGACAAACTTAATTCTGCTGTGGATGCACCAACTCTGAAAGGAGTAAACGTCGCCCTTACAGTAGACGCCATTGTCAAAGAATACCCCAAGTTAGTGAGGGGATAATGATTTTTCCTGAAAAAGAGAGCCTGTAAATGCTCATGTATTAAACAGTCAATATTCTTCTTATTCTGAGTGTACATACTGTGATAATCTTTGTAGCAAAGAATAGGGTTCGCACTATAATAGATACTGGTGCTCCAGTCAACATAGATTCCACTAAATGATGGCAAAGTTGATGTTAAAACCTGATGTGGACCATCGAATGATGTACAGAACTGCTGGAAAAGTAAGCACCATCTCTGAGGGATCTTACAGTGCGCTACCTCTGCGCTTTGGGTCCATTGTCATTGTAGCTCCATTGATTGTGCTGCCAAACAAAAACTATGCCCTGCTAATTAGAACCACTTTCCTGCACCATTTTGGGGCTGTCATTAATATGAAGGAGGAGACCCTCACCATTCCGGAAAGCGGATTCCAATTTACTTCACCTCTAGTGGAGTACCGAAGGATCCAGTGCATATGGGCCATAGCAACCTTGCCTATAGTGATGGAGTGATGCCAGTTTATTATCACTGACTAAAGCGCAAGACTTGGCCCCTTCCCCGGCAGATATATGAATATCAAGGGATACCTCTTCGAGCTGCAGGGCCCATATCTATTCCTTCTGGACATCAAGTCTTAGTTAACACCGAGTTAGAGGTGGAAGTGTCTATTGGGCTATATGGGGAAGTCATTAGGCTCTATCATCACACGTGGTTTGAGCCACATGTGGCTCCAGGGATTATACTCCTGGGGCATGGAGAGATCAAGGTTTTGTTAGAAAATCTCCAGAGTGAACCAGTCAAATCTGCTGACACCAAATACTAGCATATTCACACTTGACCCCAATTGAGGAGGACCTTCAGGTTCATGAGTTCAGTTTGTTAGATGAATTTGGTCTACCAGTCAAGGCACTGACCGGCGTACTAATGGTGATACTGTGGAGTAATCTAATAGGACTATTGGAAGAGCAAAAAACCAAGCAATAGCTTTATTTTAGTAGTACAAGGGGATTTTCACTGTCAACAATAATGACTTAGGGTGTGCTTGGGGGTGGTCCATCGATTAGACACAGGAGACCATCCCCTTATAAGGTCCTGGATGATCTGCCAATCAAGGGCAGTGGAAGATGTTGTCACTAACAAAATTGACAAGTTGCTAGATTAAGGGCTGCTTGAACCATCAAAAGCCCATGGGCTTTGCCCATTCTTATTGTAAAAAAGAAGGATGGCACCAATTATGTAGTAATAGACTACCGGAAGCTCAACAGTATTACAAAAAGGACTCATACCCTTTGCCAAGGATTGATGACGCTTTGGATTGGTTAGGGGAGCCCATTATTTTTCAGCGATGGACTTGATATCAGGTTACTGTCCAATTGAGTTACCCATGGCGGAACAGGAAAAATGCGCTGTAATCACTTCCAAAGGCATTTTAACCAACGCGGATGCCTCAAGGACTATGCAACGCCCCAGCTATGTTTCAGCGAGCCATGGATACTATTCTTGGTGACCTGAAACTGTCATGCATCCTTGTATACCTCAATGATATTAGCGTTTTCTCTAAAACCTTTTTGGAGCATCTTGACTACCTAGAATCAGTATTCCGCTGGCTGGATGAGGCGAACATTAAAATTAAACCTCAAAAAATGTAACTTCTTCAAAGATCAGCTGGAATACCTGGGGTTCGTGGTAGATTATAAAGGGCTGAAACCACAGCTTGCTAAGGTGGAGGCCATCAGCAAAATGACCACTCCCAATAGTAAACGTGACATACAGGTATTTTTTGAATGGTTAGTTACTACTGGCACTTTATCCCTAATTTTAGCTGTACTGGGGGCCGCTATTTGAGTTTTTCAAAAAAAGGATGCTGTGTTTGAATGGATGGACGTCGTCAATCTGCTTTCAATACACTTTGTACAGCGTTGATTAGTGCACTGGTGTTATGCTATCTGAACTTTAATTTGGAGTTTATAGTTCAGATGGATGCATCCCTTTCCGCTGTTGGGGCAGTACTTTCTCAGAAAGATGATGAGGAGAGGAACATCCTGTAGCATACTGTAGTCAAAGTCTGAATTTTCATGAGCGTAGTTATACTGTGACCAAGTGGGAGTGCTTAGCAGTGATCTATGCATATAAGCAATTCAGAGTCTATCTGCATGGGGTAAAGTTTAAAGTTGTAACAGATCACGCGTCATTACACTGGTTGCAGAACCTCAAAGAAACTGAAGGCCGTTTGGCTTGATGGGCTCTTAAGTTGAAGGCTTATGACTTCGAGATCTTTCATCAGCCAGGAGTAAAGCATCAGAACACTGACTGTTTATCTCAATTGCTGACTGTTGCAGTGATGGTGGACCTCAGTGACATGATGTATGATAAGATGCTCGGCGGAAAATATGACGATGAACCACCCCAAGTGATCAAAGCATTAGATGAGATGTGAACAAATACCTTCCAATGTAATGGGAACTGTACAAGCGGATTAGTGATTCCACGGTGAATTTTCCGTGACCTTCAGAATGACTGGGAATCATTATGAGTGCTCACAGGGCAGCTGACCATGGTGGGGTGCGCAAGGCACTGGAGTTGTTGTGCCCTCAGTACTATTGGGAAAGCATGAGCTTCTATGTGCTCAAAACTATCTCCTCCTGCCACCAATGCAAAGTGGAAAAGCCATTCTCCAGAAGACCTCATACCAGTTAGTGTAACCACATTTTGCTTGGCATACGGTTTCCCTTGATGTTGTTGGTCCCTTGCCAACAGGAGCCAACCAGTGTAAGTACATTCTTGTGGCTATTGACCACTTGACCTGGTGGGTCAAAGCAAGAGCAATATAAGATTTGGGGGCAATTACAGTAGCCAAGTTCGTGATGGAATGCATTATTCAGTAACATGGATGCCCTCAGTTTATACTCTTGATAATGAAACCAACTTCACCTCGCACATCCTCCTAAACTGAATGAACTTATGGGAATTCGTGGGGTTCTGATGACCCCATACCACCCCAAATACAATGTAATGGTCGAATGGGTGAATGGGACTCTGGTGAACATACTACAAAAATTATTAATGGATTGACCTTCCAATTGGAGCTCTCCCTTTCCACTACCATGTTCGCCTATAACATTAGTTACCATTCTGCCACGGGAAAGAGTCCCTCTCAATTACTATATGGCTGACACCTGGCTCTTATGGCGTTACTTTTTTCATGTGTAGAAGACACTGATGGAAGGGAACCCCACCGCTATTTGACTACCCTTGCGTTCATTATGAACAAACTGCAAACCAAAGCATATTCCTTCAGCTTAGCCAAAAAGTTTAGGAATCAGGCTGCTGATCAGGTACATCATAGCATGCTGGCACCATTCAAGGAAGGTGATATGGTTCTCTTCCATGACCAACATGGATTCAGGTGGAAACACAAGTTGGCCAGTATCTGGATTGGTCCGTTTGAAGTTAGAGGGAAAACTGGGGTTGATGCATATACCATCAAGGACCCCGCAAGTGGTCAGATTGTCAACTGAGTGCATGTGAAGTTCCTCCAACCATACAAACAATAGGAGCCTTATCATCCAGTCAAGGAGGGGGTAATGTTGTGATTCCAATATAACTGGACAATAATTGTGGGACAGCTAGGGCGGATTGGGAAGAATCCACCGAAAATGATATCAGTTACAGTTATTCAAGTGCCTCAAGATGAGGCAATATTGGGATATAACAGGCTATTATTGGATTGCCTCTAAATAAGGTAATAATAAGGATAAGGTGATGTCAACATTTGACAAATATGAAGTAAATCGCCTACAATAAGGGCGATAGAGGATTAGAGAATAATAAGATGAATTTAAGAGAATTGGCGGAAAAGAATAGCCCAAGCTATGAGAGCAGTATTGCATGAAGCCGCTGTATATAAGCGAGATAGGCAATTGAGAGAAGGAGGCTATTAATAGTAGAGAGAGGGATAGCGGAAGATTGCTGTATTTACCAAAATAAATAAAAGAGTCTATTGGAGCAATTGCTCCTATTTTTAGTATATTTTCAAGTGTGTCCAAAGGACTGATGATCCCCACATCATTTGTCTGTTGCTCAGTGGGTTCAACCTGTACAAACACTACGGCGGATCCTAATGATACCATCCAATTTTATAACAGGGCTCAAACAGCTGAGTGAAGTGTTGGGACTTTAATGGTAAACAGGATTGAATATACCTTGGTGATTACCTCTAGGAAGCGGCCATCATTGGTGTGAAGAGAAGTCCAGTGCAATAAATAATTTTCTTTTAGTATGTAGGAGTGAACAGACCACTTCCCATCTCAAAATAGGAGGTACTTGTGCCATCATCTCATACCTAGGGTAAATCAAGCAAGGGGTTTTCCATGGCATAGAAACGCTCCTCAATCCTATGCCAGGTTTGGAGGAGGTCAACTGGTCATTAGACTATCCAGCTGTCGCAGATGAGACCATGACTGGTGTATCTGGTCATTTCTTGACCAGTGAAATCCATAAAACAAATTCTAAACCAGTGGAGGTACAAGCGACCATCTCACATGGATGGGAGCGATCAAGGTCCTTTTATAGGTGAAGGAGAGCCAAAAATACCAGTCAACTTTAGATGACATCATGAGCATTTTCTAAAGTAAGTGAAGTGACGTCATAAAAAATAATTTTCGCTCTGCTGAGTTTGAAGATTTACAATATGAGTATGACAACGCCACTAATTTTCATATGG
>JAKSZP010015442.1:0-16194 GCA_022478985.1 Massospora cicadina | reverse complement strand
TATGGACCCAGCCAGTCCAGACTGGCTCTGTTAGCCCAGAATTTGCAGACTGGGCTCCAATACTAGCACTGGCCATTTCCCCAAATCTTGGTATGTTTTCCATGGTGAGTGAGGGGTCCCAGGGGCCCTCCCATGGCCCCTGACCTGCATAATCTCCTGGAAGGTCCCCTCTATTAATCTTACCAGGATTGAGGAGGGGGAGGGGAGAAATCTGGTTATCTTTAGGAGGAAGGGCAGTCACCCAGCACTCATCAACCACGTGCTCCAGGTTGCTCAACTGCGACAGGGGGTCCATTTGGGCCTTTGGGCCCCTTTTTGTCCGAAAGGGATGCTGCTCCCTATCCAGTTATAAGGGCTGGTCCCTAGGACTTACAACTGCTGGCCCTTTGTCATTAAATATAATATTGAGGTATAGAATCATCTTCCAGTTCTGGATTAGTGTTGTGTTGGATGGTGGGCTGAATCTTGGAACGCCAATCCTCATTATGGAGGTTTTTTCCGAGTTGATCTTTTCATTTGATGCTGAATGGCATAAGTCCAGGATCTCCTTGGCGCTCTGAAGGTCAGTTGGTGAACTAATATCCACTATTGTTTCTTCTGTAAAGGCTAGCATTTTCAGTGGCAGTTGGTTAGGGTAGACTAAGCCCCAGAGTTCTGCGTCTGCCGCAGCCAATAGAACGTTCACTGCAAAGTTAAAAGGGATTGGTGACATGGGATTTCCTTGTTAGAGACCCTGACCAACCGGGATGTTGTTGGTTAAGCCATTGGCAAAAATCACCTTGGAGGTCAGGCCCAAGTATAGTGTTAATATCCATGATCTGAACGATTTGGGAATACCAACTGCCTATAGCGCCACATGGAGGAAGGACAACGCTACCCAATCATAGGTCTTCTCCATGTTAAGGAACATAGGATAGCCTTGTTCAAATCCCCGCGTGTCCTGTAGCACGTTTTGGAGTGTACCAATAATGTCCCAGATGCTTCAGCCCTTGATAAACCCGTTTTTGGTCATATGCAGCATATGTGGTGCCGTTGCCATTAGCTGATTCAACAAGATGCGCGTGAGCAGCTTGTAGTTAGCGTTGAATAGCGCATTTGGAAGCCAGTTCCAGACTTGGCGTTGAAGTCCCTTCTTGTACAAGAGTACAATTTGGGTTTCCTGGCCTCCCAGGATTTTTCATCCAGTTCACAGGCAGTAGTTGAAAAAGGCCTTGATCTCTGGAGAAATGCAGTTATGGAATGCATTGTAGACTTCTGTGTACATGCTATTGAGGCCCAGTGCTTTCATCTTCAGCGATTCTTCTAACGCTTGTTTGACTTCATCGATAAAAAGGTCAGTGGACAAGCTAGTGACATCTTACAGTGTACAGGCCCCAAATGCCGGCTTGGCCAGGTCAATTAAGGTTTCTGTTGCCATTTTGCTCATCTCACGTTGTCGGAAAAGATCACCATAAAATTGTTTAGTTTTTCATTTTTTTGATTCTGATTCCGTTGTCACTTCTCCTTTCAAAAACTCTACCTCACGTATCCTGGCCTTGGTTCAGATTTCCTTGAGGTGCGCTATGCCCTCCTTGGTCATCATCACCACTAGGCTCTGGTATTGGTAGGTAGCATTAACTGATGCTCAAATTCATGGTTGGCTGTTAGGGACTGATATCACTTATGAGTTGTTTGGTACTTGCTCCACCATTCTTTTCTGTCCTGACAGAAAAATTAAGTCTTATCAGTGCATCTTTCAGATGCTTCACGGTGGAAGTTTGTTTGTAGGTTATTGCTTTCTCAAACTTCATACTATCTTATTTAATATTTCTTTGATTTGGACCCATCTTTCCAGGTGATCTATCTTTGGGTGATGGTCCAGATACATGACCAGTCAATCAAGTCCAGTTTTGATTGTTCGGCACCATTACCCATCCCTCAGCATGGCTGGTGCAACTGCCATTCGTGGTTCCTTGAGGTTTCATCCAGATCAATGTCCATGTGGATCATCATATGGTTGCTCTCAGCATCTATGTTAACCTTGCTGTTGGACGTCAGCATTTTGAGGCCAGATAACACCAGTAAGTAGTCCAGGTGTGAGCATGTCTGCAGTGAGCCAGTTGAGTCGTATGACCAACTCATGAGGTTGGCCAGGTCGTCGTCCTCCTCTTTGATTGTAAGGCGCATCTCCAATTTGACTAAGTAATCTAGCATACCATCACCTTACAGTTGGTACTATATCTCGTTGGAAACGTATTCTGACTTACATTCATACAACAGTTCAGGTCTCTTGCTATACTTGTGTTCAACTCAGTTTGTACTACCAATAAAAAGTTTAAAAAATCATTTTGTGGTGCTTTTGCAGGGCTTAGACAGCTACCACATGAAGGCTTCTTCCAGTTTCTCTATTTGTAGCTATTGCTATTAAGATCCTTCTGGCATGGATCTCCTTTATAAATACCAGGTCTATTGTCTTATTCAATGTGCCAATCGCCACATTATCTGTCCAGAGGGCTTGACAACTTAGTTAGTGGGACCATGGTTTTTTATTGCACCACAGTATAAGTTTGACACCATTACCTTTTTGATTGCCTGCTTGTGCTTCTGAAATTAAAATTAAGTTAATATTATTGTAATTTTTAAAATAATGAATCTTCACCTTCTTGTTTGTATGCTCGCTATCCTGCAAGCATTTGTAGTAGCTATCTTCATTTATGGTTGCCTGACCCATGTGTATGAGGCTTGGTATCATTATCAAGGTTGTGCATAAAGTTGCAAATGGAAGTTGGTTTATTGATGGTTGATATTGTTGAGGGTGGGCATGAGGTATTATTGGCTTTTGAGGTCATTTGGTCAGCACTGGTATAATGTCATCAGGCATTTTGTGCACCGGGAATTCAGTCACCATCCTCATCTCCTATTGATGGATAATGGGGATGGTTTTAGCACCAGTTTCAGTGTTGACTTCATCCCTACTGAAAGTGTGGCAGATGTCTTTCACTTGGCAATTGGTTTTCAGACCCATCATTAGATTTGTTGGTGTAACTAGTGTTTTTCTTGGGAATTTGATCGGCCAACTTTGATGATTTTGTTGACTCAGCTGATTGATTGGTAGCCTCATAGGTTTATTTTCTGACAAGATCTGAGTTGATTTTTTTGTTTTTTAATTTACTGGGCTTGTATCTCGATTTAATTGCTTCTTACACTTAGCATTCCTTTTTTATGGATTTTTTGGGCCCGCCTTATGTCACATTTCCTCTTCCTGAATTGCCCATTACACCTGGGATGGGTAGGGTGCAGTTGGGTCAAACTCATTTCCTCATACATTTTGTAGGCTTTGGGGTTTAGATTCATGAAGGGCTCATCATCCACTTCAGGTCGCTTGGCTGCTTCTCACTCCAACGCTTCCTACGGGCTAAGTCCAGCTCCTGTTGTTGGTGTTTAATATCCACAACCTCCATTAGGCTATGCGGGATCCACTCCTTGGCCTTTGGTCTAATGAAGGTTTTTTCCCTGACTTTGGTGGCCCCACCGATGAGGTCATAGTCATATTAGTGAGGTGTTTACCCTTTTTTGATGGTGACGTTGGGCTATTGAGTGGATGGTATTGTAGCAGAACCAGCACACTTGTTTTGCGTCCTCTTGCTCAATGTATATGACCCTGCTTAGATTGGGCAGGCGGATAAATTGGGGTAGGGCAATATTTAGTTTCATCCAGGATGCTGGTTCATAGAGCGCTTCAACAGTTTGAGGGTGAAGGCACTTTGCAATATTATTTTCACCGGCTTGCCAAAGTTCATGTACTTCTCTATAGTACAATAATCTGGTTCAGATCGCTTTGTGTACCCATTCCCTCTCTCAATTGGTCAGTAGGTTACGAAATATTATTCTATCAGGCTGTCTGGTTCACATATCTAGTTGGTTACGTTCATAGGTAAACTCCCTCATATTTAATGCCGATCTCAAGGAGTTTTTTCTGATCTAGTTTGTCTGGGATTGCTATGTCAATTTAACCCCATTTGGGTACCCAGTGGTGGTCAAAATCCCCCTGTTAGCACCTCGTTGAGCTCTTGATAAATCGACCTTATCAGGTCAGAAAATTCCTCCTTCATTAGTTGCAGATAAATGTGGATGTATACTTTGGATATGACTTGGGCGCCTGGCGGTCCATGAAGCCGCCATTAATTAATTGGTGGATGTACTTTATATAGCTCCCTGTACCATTCCACATGTTTTTGTCAGCTTGAGCTGCCGCAGCACTATATGACTTGAATTTCAGATTTGGTTTAGGTATCCCTTCAAGGGTCTTCCCTTTCATTATCCAGCTTAGCAATTCATCGAATCTAAATCCTGATTAAGGAATGTGTTGAGCTGGAGTATGCTGTTACCTCATCAGTTGATGTTTCTGGCCATTTGTGCGCCTATTTCTAAAATTTTGCCATTCTAGAGTGTCTGTCACTGAGAAACCCAGTTGTTACAGAGGAAGGCTTCTTCCAGTCCACATGTTGGGTGCAGGTAATTTCGAAGCTTCCAGATTAATTGAGCTACGTTGGCACCAGTCCTAATTGCTACACTATTCCACCCCCCCCCCATCAGTAAAAATCCGTGCCATTTTGGCTAGTACCCCCGCTTTGCACCACTGGAATGCTTCTGTGTGTGCAAATCCTTTGACGGCATATGGAGCAGCTACTGAAGGTTCCAGGAGAGATTGTTTTCGGTCACAGATATTTTCAATTCATATGCCTACCTTAAACTATTTGCAGCCTAGATCAGGTGTTATAACAACTTATTGCTGCTGTAGCCTGTGGTGCACTTTAAAACCCCATCCATGGTTGAGCTGACTTGGGGGTGAATCCTAATGCATCCCAGTCGGAAGCCTCAGCCAGTGTGGCAACGTCTCACCAAAATTTTTACTTCACAATGGGGAATGCTTGACCCTGGAGTGTTTCATGGATCAGCTTTGTCATTCCTCAAATTTCCCACTCCTGAATTTAATTGATGTTAACCCCCGTGCAGAACCAGTACTTCATTTCTAACGGGGTAAATCCATTGGTTGACTAATTGATGGCCTCTTCTAGTGACCAATCCCGGAAGGACCTCCACTCCACTGCCTTCTTCTTTGTTCAACCTGCCTTCATCAAGTCAGATGCGGTGGCCAGTGGAATATGGGTATAAAACCAGTGGAAGGCTTTGGTAGCCTTGAAATCAGCCTCAATCTACAGCAGAGCCTTATCTGGGGAGAACATGGTGTTGTACCATTCCAGTGCGGTATTAAATGGAATGGTATGCTGCTCATTCAAGGGTGGTCAAAACATTCAGGAATTGTTTTTCATAGTTAATTAATTCCATTGGACTAAGGCCTGAGCTCCCAATGGCCTGTATGAATTTAGCAGGTCTTCCAGCCTTGTTGTATTTTATTTCATTAAGGAGATCAGTTATGGTCGTAATTCATGCTTTTGCGTCAGCTGGCTTTAAGTCTTCCTAAACAGCTGCTTTAATTGTCTGATGTTTGAGAGGGAGTTTCATCCACTCCAATGCATCCTCAGTTTAGATCCGCAATGATTTGAAAAACGTCACCATGTCAAGTGATATCTGAATGTCAAGCCAGCGCTTGGCGGCCCCAGTGGATAATTTATGTTCTTGCCAGATGGCCGCAATGGTGGGCGTGAAAATTTTTGATATCCACTGCATTACCATTGAGTACGGGAACTGCAGTGTCTCCCATTGTTTGATATCACAAGAGGACACACTTCAATGCACTAGCATATTGTTCTGAATGGGCAAATATTTCACTGGAGCACATGTCAATGACTTGACCTCAGTCAGGGCTTTGGCTCCTTCTATTTGCACTTTTAGTTTTTTGATGAGCTTCTCAGGAATTCAATCCTTTGGATTCAGTTCCTGACCCTCATCCATCCCCATTAGGGCTAGTCCCTGATGGTTTGCTTGGACTTTTGGCTCAATTATGGTGGGGCTTGCCCCCCCTGTCAACTGAGATTTGTTGATAATTGTCCTTGCTGATTTGTCATGGATTGTCCCCAATGGTTTGCTCAGTTTTTATGATTGATTTTGGTTGAGATTCATCGCCCCCAACATCTAAACCTTGTCAGGTATGATTGTCAGACAATTACAAGTCTGATGCTATTTAAAGAGTAATTCAGATTTTGAATTTAATGAAATCGGCCAAAAGAACCTGGCTAATTCTTAGTGTAACCCTCTGAAATGGGGCAATACTGTTATCAATAATAAATCTCAGCCAAAAAGCTTGATTTTGGGTAGTATGGTTATTCCGTTTCATCAGCGGAACCAAGGGAGCCATTTGGAGGTCCCTCCCTGCCACACAACTACTCTTCTTCAAACTACCCTGCGAAGACCAGCCCCTTTTATAGGGTCAAAGGGGGTCCAACAAGGCGAAAATATTTTCCCGCGTTCTGATTGGATTAAATACATAAAGTCCCTTTTTCACAGGTATATCCTGGTTGTCACTTCCCCATCTGCCCTCACATTGAAGTGAGGTGAGTTGGCCAAACTGATAGGATAAATTCCAATATTCACATATTTGGACGTTACTGAGTGATCTGGACTTTGAGCCTTGGCGCTTAGATATTAACATCAACTTATTAAGAGGCTTCGCTTTCTATCCCCTTGCTGACCCTACTAGAACTATGAAAACTAACTTTTTAGTATTAACTTATAAAGTTTTATTATTTTATCTAGTGGCAAAAATCCTCCTGTAAGTTACTTTGAAAGTAGAGAATTAATTTCTCCTGCAAGTTGTTGAAATCTGGGGCAAATCTGCACCAGCGAGCATGCACCTTTCCCTGATTCCAACAAGTGGTGCTCATTACAGGGGTAGTACACCATAAAAATCTCTTAAAATGGAGGCTGTTGGGGGAATGGGCCCTTCTATCCTCCCCGCTGCTTATGAACCAAGAATAGCTGTATTGGAACATTAGCTTGCCAATGCACTAGCTCGACTCAAAAAGCTTAGAAAGCACCCTTTTCATTGGGCCCCTCCAGTGACTCAAAAACCCCTTTGCAAGAAAAGTTTACTCCAGGTGAGGGTAGCATTGCCTTATTCCTCTATGTTTATGAATCTATTATGGAAGGAACCCCAGATAAGCAAAAAAATTAAGTACCTCCTCCCTTGCTTGAGTCGCCTGGCCCAAGAGATAATGGTTCCCAATATGGCCACGCTTTGCACCTGGACGGAGGTAAAGAAAGCTCATATGGAAGAATTTGGTTCATCCCAAAGTTTACGTCGAAGTAAACAAGCCTTTATGTGCCTTAGCATGCAGAAGGGAGAATTTATCTCCTCTTTTGTTTAACATTTTATAGGAAAGCTCTGCCACTATTACTCATGAAAATTCTATCCCTTGATGATGCCCTTGTGGCTATTCTAGCTGGATTATCTTCTTTCTCCTATAGCACAGCATCTTATCTCCATTAAACGTCACCTGTGGACTATCTGTGATATTAAGGAGGCACTTCTGGAAGTGGTAGATATTTATAATTGCCAGAAAATCGACTTTGGGCTCTGCTAGTTGGCAGGCTAACCAGTATGAAGACTGGTCAGCCCTTGCCATTTTGCCTTAGGCGTCAGGGCTAGCAGCGCCAGCTAACCCCTTGGCATGTCACCCACGCCATTTTGGGGATCCCCTTTAACCTAAACTACAACCAACAAAATAAATATAAACTTATAACAAAAGGTATAATAGACAAAGGGAGTAATTTTTTGAAAGGGAAGCGCCAGGTATTTATACTATTTACAAAAGGGCTACTGCGCCCATTGCTGATCTATCAGCTCTTCCACTGGTTCTTCCAGCCAACCACTTCTCTTCTTCTTCTTCTTCTTTATTTACATTATCTCTTCCCTTGCGTCAACCCTCTCACTCCATCCTTCCCAATGTCCAAATTAGTTTTGGTTCATCCTCAGCCTTAAGTCACCGGTGAACCATATAAATAAATAATCTAAATAAATGTCAAATTTGGATTCAACCTTCAAATTTACAATAATATGCTGGAAACTACTTCAGTTGCTCACTTTGACTCAGAATATCTCAGAATCTTGCCGACATCTATTCTCGCCTTATCTTGATAATAAATGAGGCACTGGAAACAACCTCAGCCGCCTCAAACTCATAATTGTTAGATCCACTGACATTGGATAATCAGGCAGCGAACGTCTGAAGTGATACATCGGCTTTCCGCTGGAAATCCCACAATGGACCACGAATGGCCATTGTCATTGACCACTGATCTTGCTGACTGATTGGATCATCCTTGGCTATTAGTCGCCAGTGATCCTTCTACTAATTTGGGGCCACCAATTGGCCCTACTCAAACCTAAAATACCAAACTCGATGGAATACTAATTTCAGCTAAACCCATATTGGGGAGCAACTAACCAGCAATCATAAAAATTAACACGAAATTCAGTCAATAAACCATTCCACCAGGATTGGCTATATCATTCCAGATAACGCTGAATCATTAAAGGATTCCATCTGGTTAAAATCATGACAATAATGGTGAGTCTACTTCAGTTGTTGAGTCAAACCCCCAGGTTCTGGCCATTGATGGTTACTCAACTGTAGCCTCGCCGCAGGAGGTTATGATGAGCCCTATGGGACACCCTATGCTGGTTACTACTCTGAGCCCAGCATTTGTGGCGCAGCCCAAACCTGATCTTCCTCCACCCAACCAACCTGAGGCTCTCAAGCCCATAAGTTAAGTGTTACAGCATCAATATGGCAGCGCTCCCTGCCCCCACCTTTCCACCAAGACCTTCTTTTGTCAGCCAAAGAGCCTCTCCACGTGGCTCCTAAGCCTAAACCACTTTCTCATGTGTCATTTGCCCCCACTAACAATGGGTTAAATTCACAGGTTACCAAAGCTAAACCGCTTGTTTCACAAAAGCCCAAAGCAGCTGATCAACCAAAAAATAGCATGGTTACAGCATCCACCTCCATGACGTTATCTCCTCCAACTTCTCATCTGAAGGTTACTTCTCCTTCAGTGGCCTCAAAAGTTGGTGAAGCTAAGATGCTCCCTTCAAAAACCAAAAGAGTAGATGAGCGCAAAAAAGCCCTCCCCTGTGAGGAGATTAAGCCAGTTTTGCAGCCCCTTTTAGTAACTTGTTGAGGTGCATTGACAATCCCTCTGATGATGATTCTGAAGGGTGTGGTAAAGACGCAGGCTATTATGTCTTGGGAGCTCCAATGGAAGTGCAGGTTTCCGATAGGTCGAGTCCTGAAAGAATTGGGATAGCCATGATACCATGACGAACCTATCTTCAACAGTTGTTGAGGTATTCAGAGGTGATTGATACTTCCAGTGATGCTGACCAGCTTATTGGTACAGTAATCCAATCTAGCCAACAGGTTCATACCCTTCAATATATTAATGATAAATACCCTGCAATGGCTCAACGTCTTGCACCACTTTCTAATTGAAAAAGGTTCTCGCCCTCCCCCCTACTTCTTGTAGCATGACAACCATGGTAGAGGTTGTTATTAATAAAGTGCAAGTTCTAGCCATCCTTGATACGGGTGCTCCACTGTGTGAGAATTTGAGAATTAACTCGCTTATTAATGATATTCCTGTTTTGATAGTCAGGAAGAGTTTTGGCTGATATATCCTTGATTATGCTATGTGTCTTATGGTATTTCTTAACCATTTGGAAGCTCACAAAGCAAAACAACAATAATTGACTCTTTTGGTCTCTTCTTAGGTAATTTTATCCTCTCCAAATTGGGAACTTTCCAGACACAGGTAATTATGACAAGCTCCCCTGAATGCTTGTTTACACTTCTTAATATGAAGATTGAATTAGAGTAAGGTGAAATAAAACAAATATATGAATATATGGAAAGAAGATTTTTTTTATTTTAGGGCTAGGCGCTGGTATTTTATATCTTTAGGGCCTCTCCTGGCCATACTCATCTTTTAAATGAGTTATTTAAACTATGCCAATCCGCTATGGATTATGGCGGTGGTTATTAAAATATCCCCAAGTTAATTTGGCCCTTGAATCATCTAAATTACTTTTATTTCAGCCCAATTATAGGCACTACTACTCTCCTAATTGGGAAGATTTTTAGGCTTAATAATAGCACCTCAGCGGTGTATATTCGCCTCTCAATTAGCTCAATTACATTTCGCCATACAGATGATGAAATACAATAAATGTGGAGAAAAACCATATAGAGTTCAAAAAATGATGTACCCTAATTGGGATGTTGGCAGGCCTCTCAATAGTACTCAGTACCCCCTATTTGGGCCATCCATGTGCAAGTACTATTGTGCCAATTACAATGATTGAAATATATAAAAGTAGAACTAATTAATCATAAATGCATTAAAATTGTAAATGCAATTAGGTTTGTGCCATATGTTCACTTGGTTCACCCAATTGGATCTCATAATTGTCCATAATGTAATTATATCATAGCTATTATTAGCTATGATAATTGGGACGATTTATGTACAATTGAGGTGGTTTTGAGATGAATCTAATTATGCGGATAAATTGGGAAGGATCAAAGGATCCATCAATGAGAGTAATCTATCAGCATTGATTGTTTTATCAAAGGGTTTATTTTTGAGTCAACCATCAAAATCTAACATTCCCCCCCACTTGACTGAAATATAAACCCTGCTTTTCCTGATTTTCTCCTCAATATCTGTAAACAACGCCTCTTCTTTATATTGTAATTTCATCACTGCTTTTAATCCCAATCAATGTCATCCTTTCAATTAATTGGACAAAACATCCCGTACAGGTATGTTTCTAGGATTATTTTGAGAGTCTTTGTTGGAGTATCTTCTTTTTTGCCAACTTTAATGATGTCCTTTAGGCCCTGTTTTTTTTGTTTTCATTCTGCAGCTAGATTGGGCTGAATTGGTGCACAGGAATGAGTAATCTGGTCTCAAGTCACTTCCCCACTTGAAGCAGAGGAATAAAACCCTTTGTTATATATTATTTTTGCCAAGGCATTTTTTTCTTATTGTTATTATTTATATTATTTTTTTCTCATGTTTTATATATTTTCCTATATTTTTGTATTCTTAGTTTTATTTTCTCTTCTTTATAATCATCCCTCTTTTTTAATATTTTTAGGAATTCTTTCATGGACTCAATTATAAATATGGTCTGATTTAACCTCTTTGATGGTGTAAACAAACCTTGCCATTTTCTTAATAATCACAAATGGGCCAACCCAAATGCGATTCAACTTCTTTAATTGGCCCAATCCATGTGTTTTGTAGAATAGTATCTCATCTCCAACTTCAAATTTGGCCAAATTGTATCAATCTTTAGAATCCTTTTCATATCAGGCCTTTTTAACAGCAAACTGTTGTCAAAGCTTGAGCTTGCAGTTTAATTAGGGTTTCTGAAAGCTTCTTGACATATTGAGGATAACTGCTTTTACCTGGATCTTCTAAGACTAAATAAAGCAGTGATGGTAGGACCAGATGCCTTCCATTTAAAACCTGGAAAGGTGACATATTGGTGGAAGAGTGATACAATATGTTTTAAGTAAACATGGCCAAGCTTAAAAATGTTCTCCACTCAGATGGATTTCCTGAGATTAACTTTCAGACAATATTTACAAGCGTCCCATTTATGCGCTCAACCATTCCATTTGTCTCTTGATGGTAGGGAGCTGAGAGTACACCTCTTACTCCCATCAGCTGGTTAAGCTTTATAATAACGCTGTACATAAAATTGCTTTTATTACTGGTCAGAATAACTTGTGGGCAACCATGCTTGGATACCATTCAAAAGAATAAACTTGGCTGTCAGTGCTGCACCTACTCTACAAATAGCCTTGGCTTCAACCCACTTATTTAAGTGGTCAATAGCCACGATGATGTACTTGGCCTTGGAATTGCTAGTGGGAAGTGGTCTGACAACATCTATGGACACAGTATGCCAGGCAAACTTGGGCCGAATGAGCTGGTAAGATGCGCTCTTTTGGAACGGTTTTTCACATTGCCATTTGATGCAACACTCCAGTGCCTCCTGGATATCAGAGTGTATCAACTCCCAGTAGTAGTATCGCTTAAAATGTTCCTTCATTTTCTTAAATCTACCATAACCTATGGCCTTAAGAGTCGCCAGCATTAGGTCTGTTCAGGCCAAGGATCATGGAAAAATGACCTTTTTCCTCCAATCATTTTGTATAATATTCCATTTTCAATTGAAGTGTTTTTCCATAAATCTGTGAGCAAATTTTGAACCAATTCAGGCACATCCTTGATTTCTTCACTGACCATCTTTTGAAATAGCTCATCTGCAGCCAAACTGACAATACCAATTGTAGGTAAATGGGATAAGAGGTTGGCATTTTGGTGCTTTACTCCTGCACAATGTTCAATCTTGTAATTATAGGCTCGAAGCTTTAGTTACTACCGCGCTAATCAGCCCTCTGGTTCCTTTAAGTTGTTCAACCATCTTAGGGATGAATGATCAGTTACAACCATAAAGTCAGTGCCATTTAGATAAAACTGAAACTGCTTGTAGGCTTATATGACCGCCAAGAAATCTCATTCTGTCACCATGTAGTACCGCTTGTGGACGTTTCAGGTCCAACTATAAAAGGCGATCAGATGTTCCTCGCCATCTTTCCTATTTGAGACAACATGGCTCTGACTGCTGTAAGCGATGCATCAGTTTGAACAATAAGCTCATGCTCTAAGTCTGGATATTACAGGACTAGAGCCATTATTAGGGCTGATTGGAGCAGATTGAATGCTTCTTGACAGGCCCAATTCCAGTTTAATATGACCTTGTCCTTAAGCAGATGAAACAACGGTTCTCCAACTCATGCAAAATCAGCAATGAATTGGTCATAATAACCAATAATGCCCAGGAAGACCTGTGTATGGCACTTGGATTCAGGCCATTTCATCTTCGATATCATGTCCAGTTTGGATGGCTGGGGTTGGAGTCCTTCTTTATTAATAAAAAACACAAGATATTCCAATTGGTCTTTGAAAAAATTGGCACTTCCGGGGCTTTATCTTCAAATTAGAGGCTGCTAGTCTCTTAAAAACTGCCTCTAAATGCTCCAAGTGGTTTTTGATGGTGCAGCTGAAGACCTTTATATTGTCTAATTTAAACCTACACACAAGACAAGTTAATATAAATACCATAGTAATGTGTCCATCACCCTTTAAAACATAGCTAGAGCATTGCAAAGTCCTTGTGACATCCTTTTCAGCTGGAATAGGCCCTCTTGAATTATGATAGCACATTTTTGCTTTCCTCTTTGAGCATATTGATCTTCTAATATCTAATTATTAGGTTCATAGCAGAGAAGAACATCGAGCCTTCAAGTCAATCTAAGGAGTTGTCAATCCGTGATAGGGGGTAAGAATCCTTCTTTGTGATGTTGTTTAATTTTAGATAACCAATCACAACCCAATTGCTCCCATCTTTCTTTTTACTATTAGAATTGGGGCGGCCTAAGGGCTCTTTGATGGGACCAGCATTCCATGATCTAAATTTCTTATATCTCTTTGAAAACAACTTCTTATTCTGTTTTTGAACGTCTAATCAAGCGTAGCTGAATGAGGTCATGGTCATTAGTGTCAATAGTGTACATCACATCTCTTGCACAACCTAAGTCAAAATCATCTTTTGCAAATATTTCTCGGTATTTCTGAGATAAATTCTGGACTTGAGCCTTTTCTGGGTCGGTCAAGTTCCCTGATTTGGCCATAGTAATGATGTTATTAATACCTGTGGTTTTCTCATCAGGAAGTCCTACTTCGTCTAGGGTCCCAAATTTGTAAAGTGTCTGAATTTCAGAGGTCAGAAATCAATGCAGGTAGGCAATAACATGATGCATTTGTATCTTGATGGGCTGATTCTAGAGGTTTGAACATAGAATTTTAATTTCTTCATGCCCTGGAATGACTATACCTGGTGCAATATTTGGCTCTAACTGGGATCTACACCATGGCTGGTATATTTCCCCATAAAGTCCCTCTGAAATTTTGATAGTCAGCATGGTAGGGATGACTACTTGAGTTCCAGGCAGCATAGTAGTTTGCTGATTTGATTGTAATGGGATTCCCTTTGATTCGCAAATCTGCATTGGAAGAGCCTTAATTTCTGAAAGAGATTTCATGTATTCAATTAGGACTATCCCATCCTTGTAGGCCAGGGTAAAAAATAAATTTGGCTGTTTCTTTTCAGCCTTTCCATTTCTGTTATAATATAACAGGATGCTTTGCCCCAAAATAGTCAGTGTATCTTCCTTATGATTCATAACACCAAATCTTCTCAGGAAATTGGTCCCAATAAGAGTATTGTAGCTTTTATTCAGCAATACTATGGCCAGTGCCATCAATACAATGGATCTAAAACGTAATGGTACTGTGCTATAGGCCCCAAGCGACTTAATGTTGTGGGCTCCTGCTGTACCATATTCTTGACAATGTGCAACATCGGGCGCAATTTTCAGTTTCTTAACCATTTTAGTACTGACAATGTTGATAGGTGCCCCACTATCAACGATGGCCCAAATCTGAACCTTATTTACTGCAATATCCACATATATACATTCAGTGTATGTATTAGAATTGTTTATTAAGTGAATATTGAAGTAAGTGTTCAGTTCCAAGTGGTACTTCAGACTTGAGCAGATATCTGGAGAATTCTTTGCTAAATTCTTCATGGGTATGGCCACTTGAAAGTCCTGTAGTGTAGGAAGATCGGATTAACATTTATGATGGTTACTTAGCCCTTGATCAATGACTTGTCTGGCGTACATCTTTAATACTTCAGTCCAAGCTTCTTCAGTGACTTCTGATTGCTTTAATTCTTTTGCTTTGGCTTGGGTAGTAATCATATAGACATTTTCAACCACAATGTGGTGCAAGCTAAATCCAGCCACTTCATCGTCTAAAAAAAGCTCGCTAGGGTCAGGTGGAATGTTTTCAGTATGATGGGTGGTAGTAGAGCATTCCGCCTCTACTCCACCTGTCCTTTTCCTGACTCTGAGCCCTTTTCTTCATTGTTAACTTTTAAGGATACATTGACCACAGGTTTTCTATCCTCCCGTCTGTAGCATTAGCTAGCAAAATGTCCCTTTCTGCTACAATTATGACAGGTAATCGGCCCTGTTTGCTGATCATTTTTATGATCTATGGGCTAATTGTTTTTCCCATTTTGTTTGGTTTGTATTTTTTGGCCCTAAAAATCAGAACTTTGATTGCTCTTTAGGCTGATTAAGGCGTCAAAGCTACTTGCAAATTGTCTCAAATAATCTATGAGTTCTAATGCTCCCATGCTTCAATTAAAGACTAGAATCATGACACGCTGCAAGTCTTGGTATGGCTTGACAGTATGCTGCATGGCAATTTTTGCATCAAGTTCGTTAAGAAATTTGAACTGAGTAAGACCTGAGCCTCATGGTAAAATCTATCTGAAAAGTCCCTGATGGACTCATTCCTCTGAAATTTGATATTTATCATGTCTGTCTTTTGGGTGGATAGTTTATCAGGGCCTCCAAATTGTCTTACAACGGCGTTTTTCGCATCTGAATAGGACCAATAGTCACCCAAATAGGGCATAACAAGATTGAAATTATGTGATTCCAGACAATTTATGAGAGCTGTGGACTTTCATGGTTAGATCCTCCTTGTATAGCTTTTTTGAACAACTTTATGAATGAAAGTATGTTTCCTTCTTTATAAAATTTTGGCAAATTCAAGTGCTTGAAGTCATCACGCTCTGAATATATCCAGAGGAGTTATGCTTTGTCTAGAGTTCAAACATCCTGGGCAATCTTTGGTCAGAATTGGTCCACGTTTGTGATGAGTGTTGTCTGGAGTTAGGATGGAAGCAAGAATTTTTGGCATTAGATGAACATCTTAATATCCATTTCATTATCCATCTCAACTCCTGAAAATTTGCTTCATGAAATTACTCCAAACTGCTCAATTTGGACCCCTGAAATTAAGCCTTATGTAAATTCCCCAGTTGTTTTCTGCCTAAATACTTATTGTTTTACTGCTCTCCCCCCCTCAAGTACTAGTCAAACATTACAAATTCTCTCTTTTAGGTCATCAACTTCCTTTTTAAGGTCTTCACGTTCTTTTTTTAAGATAATTTGAGAAGCCAGTATATGCTTCACATCTTCAGTCATATTAGCAAAACGGTCATTAGTTGATGATAGCTGTGTTTGAAGATCTTGTTTT
>JAKSZP010015441.1:0-16240 GCA_022478985.1 Massospora cicadina | reverse complement strand
CGACTTGAGAAGTGCCGATTATGGGTTTGAATGGGAAGGGTGAGATTGGAACTGGTGTGAAGTTCCAAAATCTGAACCATTTAAATCTCCATTGGGAAGAGTAGATTGTCCCAATTTGGTGCTTAGTGAACCAGAATGTGCGGCTAATCCAACCTTACATCCGAGGGTTTGGGGGCCAGGTGATTGTTGAGCCTCACTAAATTGGGGAGGCTCATCCAGATTGGAATTAACTCCAGCCATGAGGAGGGCGATGTTTCATCACCATCCCAATCTATTTGGGTAAATTCAGCCTGAGTATTTGCTGTGATTTCATGGGCAAAACTCATTGGCTGATTGGTGAATTGGTCGTTTTCAGCATATGGAGATAAAGTGCCGACTTGAGAAGTGCCAATTATGGGGTTTAAATGGGACGGGTGAGATTGGAACTGGTGTGAAGTTCCAAAATTCAAACCATTTGAATCCTCATTGGGAAGAGTAGATTGTCCCAATTTGGTGCTTAGTGAACCAGAATGTGCGGCTAATCCAACCTTACATCTGAGGATTTGGGGGCCAGGTAGCTGGGTATCGCCCCTCATGGAGGGAGCCAGAAACACGGCGTCAGCAATAATAGATGGGGCTTAATTAGCTGACACAATGGGGGAGGTGAATGTCTGGATGGGCTGAGTTGCATTCAACTGAGCAGACGCCATTAAAACAGCGTGGGTGATGGCCTCCTTGGTTGGAGGGGGGCCCAGCGGGTTAGTGGGAGGCAGCGCACACAGAGCTGTTAGGCGTGCAGGTTGCAGAAGTGCGATCAGGTGAACTGGCGCTAGTTGAATTAGCTCCAGGTTGGGGGGTGGTGCCTGCTTTCATGGCTGCTGCTTGAGAGCGGGTGATTCTGGTTGACCCTGAGGTGGGTAACCGAGGGTTGCTTTGTTTGGGGTGGTGCTGGCTCGTTTGGCTTAGCCTGCGGGTTCTTTTGCGGGGTTTCCCGCCATATTTGCTAATAGTTTTCGTAAATCTCTTTAGTGGAGCTAAATTTCAGGCTGAATTGATTTTCGAAAAGTGATGCTTAGCAGAAAGAGATTTTCACAATTTGGATGTCTCTCAAAAGCAAAATTTAGGGGTTTTAGCAATACTTTAAACTATCAAAAATGATTTAAAACGAGGAAATGGTAACTGCAAATACAGTTTTGTTTTCTTAAACAAGAAAATTATAATAAAAATCACATTGATTGCTTTAATATTTTATTTAAAATATTTCTCTCAGAAAACCAGATCAATGAGCTCAGCAAGTGAACTAGGCCAGGCATTGGCCTCATTTGTGGCCCTAACATGGGGTCAGGCCATGCTGCTCACTTGTAGCATCACTGGAACCTTGGTCCTGAATATGTTGCAAATTCTGGAAATGGTGAATGGGTGAGAGGGTGGTTCTCAGCAGGATTATCAGTCATGTGGTTGGTGACATGGCTGGTGCTTCCCAACTCATTTCTCTCATATTGGCAAAAGCCCATGCGTTACATAAAACAAAGATCAAATACATTTCTCTCCATTTTGTGGGGGCCCCAGGATGAAGCGGCGATTTCCAATTAAGAAAAAATGGAACCAACATATCTTGACTGTGGTTATGGTGGTATTTTTGTTGGTGTTTTAGCTGTGCAAAATAGGACAATTTTGGGGGGCGTCCACTCAGCAAACTATAATGATCCAAGAAAAACCTAAATCTCCCACTGGCTGGGTGGCGTTATTCATGGAGGCATTGGATAAACTTCACCAAGTAATAGCGCGGGTCTGATTCCAGGCGCAGTTGGCATAAGCAATGGGGGGATCCCCTCTCACACTCCAAATCGCCCAGGTGGTTGATACATTACCTCCAGAACTGGCGGGATGGTTCCAAAAACTCATCAAGGAATAGGAGAGCTTGCCTAGTTTGATGGAGGAATGTGTAGAGTTGGTCAACCTGGCAGCATGTCCAGACAAAGCCAAAGATGAGGTCTGGTTAGCATTATTAACAGTAAGACAGGGTCATAGCTCAGTAGAGGAGTATGCGCGGGTCTTCCATCTGCTGGCAAAAGCAGCACAGGTTACAGATTCCCAATCCTCACGAATGTTCCACCAGGGGTTGCAGCCAGATTTGCTGGCAGCCTTGGAAGCAGCAAAGGTCCAAGCCACGCTGGGGGAGGAGGTAGCTTTAGCGTTTCAAGTCAAGAAACAATTAACATTGGGATTGGACTGGCGGGAGGAATCAATGTCACCAGGGAAGGGACAGTATCTGGTAAGCAGCTGTTCCAGTCAAGGGGGTGGCACCCAGCCCTGAGAAATGTGGGAAATGTTCAAGGAGGAGGGCGCCCAGGCTATATGTTGAGACCTCCATCAACCAATTTGCAAGTGAAAGACTCATATAAAAATAAATTGCCTACTTCACTTTATTCTCATCTGTTTATCCCCATAGAGATGCGTGTGTGGATGGGGGAATGGAGAGGGCCATGGCCTTAATTGATACCAGGGTGGAAGAAAATTATATTGAGCTGGCATTATTAAAGCGTTTGAAGTTGCAGTGTGGGAAGGACCAGTGGTGGTTTTTGCCAATGTCACATGAAGGGCGCCATCATGGTGCATAAGCCCTTCAGTGAAGGTACAGCAAGCCCCTTTTGGGTTTTGGACGCAGTTTTGCGTGATTGAAAATCTGACCCATCCTGTAGTGTTTGGGATGCTGTGGTGGCATCAGTTCAGACCACAGATCGACGTGCCTTCCAGTACCATAACCTTGTACCCAAGAGTGGGACCACCAATGAGGTGGAGGTTGTTGGTAGGTGACCAGAAGTTAGTGGGGCCTCAAACTCTGGGGGCTATGCAGGAGGAGGGCTTACCTGCAGAATACCAAGTCTTTGTGAGGGTCTTTGGTCCCAAAAGGGATTCGCCGTTTTCCCCCACTGGGCCATTCGCATTTTCTTTCCATTTCAAAGTAGGGTCAGAGCTTCCCTGTGGATGCCCAGTGTACCCGCTGAATGAAAGAGCCAAAGCTGCATTAGAGGATCATGTACATTCCATGTTGAGCAAAGACTTGATCAAGCCATCAAAATCTGCTATGGTATCTCCAGTGCTGCTAGTGCCCAAGGCAAGCGGCGAGTTATGGCCATGCATGGACTACCAGAGATTAAACGCAGTTACCAAACTGGATCCTTACCCAATGCCGCTTATGGAAGATATTTTGCTGATGGTCACAGGATGCAACATTTTTACCAAGCTTGATTTAGCTGATGCATTTAACCAGGTGCCCGTGAGGCAAGAGCATCAAAGGTACACGGCATTCAAGTGCCACCTTGGAATGTTTCAATACCAAGTAATGCCTTTTGGGCTGCGCAATGCCCTGGCAGTCTTCCAAAGAATGATTGACCAGGTACTCAGTCAATTGATCAGCCAGTGCTGTATCGCTTATATGGATGACATCCTGGTGTTTTCACATTCCAAGGAGGCTCATGTATGGGATGTGCGAGAAGTCCCAAAGGCATTAGATGATGCAGGGTTACAGTTGAAACTTTGAAATGTGAGTTTAATCAAGCATCAGTCAAGTTCCTGGGGAATGTGGTATCTGGAAAAGGCCTAGGGATATACCCGGATAAGATTCAGGTGGTACGCGCCTGGAAGGCATCAATGGATCAGATGGATGTTTGAAGTTTTTTGGGGACCATGAATTTTCTCCGGCGGTTCATCAAAAACCTATCAAAGCTGGCCTTGCCACTTATACAATTAATGCAGAATGTACCGTTTATATGGGGGAGGAAGAGGAGCAAGCGTTCAATTTATTAATAGAAAAGCTCATCTTGACGCAGGTCCTTGCCCATCCCAATCCAGAAAAACCTTATGTGGTTGAAATGGATGCATCAAATTTCGCCGTAGGAGTGGTACTCCTACAGAAGGGGGAAGATGGGTTAGAACACCCAGTGTGTTATTTCAGCCATAAAATGATTCCAGCGGAAACAAATTACCTGATATATGACAAGGAGCTTCTGGCGGTGGTTGTGGCGCTGCAGGAGTGGCAGCATACTTGTTAAACACTTGACACTCTTTTGTAGTTGTACTGATCATTGGGCGCTGGAATACTACTGAGAGACAAGAAAAATGAGTCAGCGCCAAGCCCATTGGCACGTGGAGCTGGCCCAGTTCAATTTTTGAGTTAAATACCATCTGGGAGCAGTCAACACCATAGCGGATTGGTTGAGTCAGGATGTGAGGCTGAAGTACAAGAAGATCAAGTTGGAAAAGTACAACACAGCGACCATGTTCCAGGAAGACCAATTCGCCATGATGGTAAGTGAGGAGGATAAGTTGGAAAGGGAGATCTGAAGTAAGCAGAGGAGGACACTATTCAGAAAGCAATTATGGGAGGAAACAGCTGAAGGTCAGCAGCATAGCCATCATCAGACATACAGAAAGAAAAATGGAATTTTATGCCATGACTCATGGATATGGGTACTGAACCCATCGCTGCAGCGAGAAGTGCTGCAGGCATCGCATGACCACCCATTGGCAGGACATCCAGGGGTGGTGAAGATGATCGACCTGGTGCAGCAGAAATATTTGTGGGCTGGCCTGCAGAAGGATATAAAATTATGTAGTGGAATGCCTGGTTTGTGCACGCTTGAAACCTTCATGAAAGCAGCCAGTGGGTAAGTTAGCTCTGCTTTAAATCTCAAGTTAGCCATGGGGGTCAGTTAGCATGGATTTTATCACAGGATTACCTAAGATCCAGGGAAAGGATGCAATTATGGTTATGGTTGACCAGTTAACGAAATATGCCAAATTTTTCCCGTGTAATTCAAAAATTCTCAGCCAACAACACTGCAAAGATTTTCATTGATGAGATCTTTGCCCATCATGGCTTACTGGCGGAAATCGTTTCAGATTGTGGTCCTCAATTCACATCAAAACTCTGGTCAAGCCTGATCAGTAATTTGAAGATTCGCCTGTGTAGGGCTTTGGCTTACCATATTTAATCCAATGGCCAAACATAAAGAGTAAACCAAATATTGGAGCAATATCTCCGATGTTATATTTCAGACTGGCAGGATGATTGGGTCTCTTGGATCAGACTCTCTCAGTTTACTTATAATAACCACCACCAATTGTTGATAGGGATGTCACTGTTCTTTGCTAATCAGGGATCAAATACAACACTGGGTGGAGGATCAAGCAGTGGAGTATGTCAGGGTGCGGACAAATTATCATAAAGAATGACTGAATTGAAGAAGATTGCAGAATAACCTGGAGCATTCCACAGAATGACAAAAATGATATGCGGATTGGTGGAAAGTTCCAGACCCATCATTTGCTCCAGGGGGTGGATATTAGTGGCGGTGAAAAATTACGCGGTACTGATGAAGAGCTGGAAACTTGGACCAAAGTTCTTAGGCCCTTATAGGGTGATCCAGGTTGTTAACAAGGTGGCGTTTGAATTAGACCTCCTGGAAGGGTCGAAGGCCCATATGGTGATCCACAACTCTCAACTCAAAGGATTATGAGGGTGGGGACTGGAGCAACCTGGGCCACTGAATCCATGGGAGGAGTACAATCAAGAGTATGAGTTTGAGCAGATTTTGAGGGAGCTCTGGGTCAGGGGTTGCCAGAAGTTCCTGGTGAAATGGAAGGGATATCTGGTGGAGGAAGTGACCTGGAAAACTCCAGAAGAGTGCAAGTGATGCCCCAAGAAGATCAGAGAGAGTCTGGATTTGTGAGGGGGCGATGTGACAGATCAGGGCCAGCATGATCTGCACATCAACCTTGTGAATATTGATTCAAATTTGCATAAAAATTCAGAGGTTTAATTGGAAAAATAGGACAATGTTGAAAAATTTTTAGAAGAAGTGATTGTAGGTAAGGATTTGAGGACCCACAAATGAGGACTGATCCGGCGTATTGAACAACTGGTGTCCTAAATCCTCTGAATGATCATTATGTGAGATACAGGACTTTCCTGAGCCACAATTTGGATGTCTCTCAAAAGCCAAATTTAGGGGTTTTAGCAATACTTTAAACTATCAAAAATGATTTAAAATGAGGAAATGGTAACTGCAAATACAGTTTTGTTTTCTCAAACAAGAAGATTATAACAAATATCACATTGCTTGCTTTATAAATTTTATTTAAAATATTTCTATCAGAAAACCAAATCAATGAGCTCAGCAAGTGAACTAGGCTAGGCATTGGCCTCATTTGTGGCCCTAACATGGGGTCAGGCCATGCTGCTCGCTTGTAGCATCACTGGAACCTTGGTCTGTGAATATGTCACAAATACTGGAAATGGCGCATATGTGAGAGGGCGTTTCTCAGTGGAATTATCAGTCATGTGGTTGGTGACATGGCTGGTTCTGCCCAACTCATTTGTCTCATATTGGCAAGAGCCCGTGCGTTACAGATGAGGTCCATCAGATACATGACTTTGGTTCTTGGGAAGATCTCAGCTTGCCTTTAAAAACCACCTTTGGCACAATGACAGTGATTCCATGGGATGCGCTAACTGGTCTATCAGAGGATCAGAAGGACAGTGGTATGAATCTGTTCGAGAAGTATCATAGCATTTTTGCAACTGATGATCATGACTTGGGTTGAGCTTGTGGGGTTGTGCATTAGGTGGACACGGGTGACCACCCCCTATCAGGTCATGACCTATCCATCACTCAAAGGCAGCGGAAGAAGTTGTATATGCAGAAATAGATACATTGGTGGAACAGGGAATGTTGGAGCTATCTAAGAGTCTCTGGACATCCTCAGTGCTAATCATCAAAAAGAAAGATGGCTCCAATCAAGTAGTGATTGATTACCAGAAGCTTAACCTAATTATGAAAAAAGATTTGTACCCACTTCTGCATATCAATGACACTTTAGATCAGTTAGGCGGGGCAAAGGTTTCTCTGCTATGGACTTGATTTTGGGGCATTGGAAGATTGAGTTGCCAGTGGTGGAACAATAAAAGTGCGCTATAATAACCTCAAAAGGATTGTTCCAGCCTACATGTATGCCACAGGGATTGTGCAATGCCCCTGCTAGGTTTCAGCAGGCTATGAGCACTATTTTTGGTGACCTAAAAATGTCTTTCATTCTTGTTTATCTTGATGATATCAATGTGTTTTTGTGGATGTTCATGGAGCATCTTGGGCACCTGGAGCAAGTGTTCCGCCGCCTTGATTATGCTAATATCAAGATTAAGCCACAAAAGTGCCACTTTTTCAAGGAACAATTGGAATACCTCGGCTTTGTGGTAGACTACAAAGGGCTTAATCCTCAGTGGGCCATGGTGGAAGCCATCCACAAGATAAGCTTGGCCAAGCAATAAGTGGGATATCCAGGTATTCTTGGGGATGGTCAATTACTACCGGCGGTTCATTCCCAACTTCAGCTGTATTGGGGCTCTACTCTTTGAGCTACTTTAGATAAACGCTACCTTCAATTGGACAGATTGATGTCAAACCACTTTTGAGGTATTGCAAACTGCATTGGCTAGCGCGCCTGGTTTGCAATACCCAATTTTAAAAAAGAGTTTATTGTGCAAACAGATGCTTTGCTTTCCACTGTAGGGGCTGTGTTATCCTATAAAGATGAAGATGGTGAGGAGCACCCTGTTGCATATTGTAGCCGCAGTTTTACTGGCCCTGAACGGAATTACACCATGATCAAGCGAGAGTGTTTAGCAGTAATTTATGCATATAAACAATTCCGGGTCTACCTCCACAGGGTGAAATTTAAAGTAGTAACAGATCATGCCTCCTTGCGCTGGCTACAGAATCTGTGGGAACCTGAAGGGCGGCTTGCATGATGGGCTTTGAAACTCCAAGCATATGATTTTGAGATCGTGCATCAACCAGGGGCGAAGAATCAGAATGCAGAATGTCTTTCCTGATTACCCATGGTCACCATTACAGCAGATGTGGTGGACATAACTTAAGAAAAGATGATTGTGGGCAAATATCATGATGAGCCGCTGCATGTGATCAAAGTGTTAGATAGGCTTAGGAAGGATACCTTCTTACGCAACGGATAATTATATAAGCGGATTGGGGAATTGATGCTGAGTTTCCCAAAACCCTCTTCCAGGCCTGCGATAATTATGGATGCTCATAGAGTGGTAGGTCACAGAGGGTTGAAAAAGACGCTGGAGTTCTTGCAACCCTGCTACTATTGGGAGAGTATGCACTATGATGTGCTTGAGATAGTTGGTTGTTGCCATCAGTGTCAAGTGGAGAAACTATTCCACTGGAAGACCACCTATCAGCTAATCAAGCCTCAGTTTGCATGGAATACTGTTCCATTAGACGCGGTGGGCTCTCTGCTATCTGGTGCAAACTGCTCCATATATATAATAGTAGCCATTGACCATTTGACAAGATGGGTGGAAGCAAGGGCTATCAAGGATTTGGGGGCTGTCACTACTGCCAAGTTCATCCTGGAGTGTGTCATACAGCGCCATGGTTGTCCGCAATTTATTATAAAAGAAAACATGACCAATTTCACATCACATATATTGGCCAAGTTGAACGAGCTCATGGCAATCCGTGGGGTCTTAACTACCCTCTACAACCCTGAATCTAACGGTATGGTGGAACGGGTCAATGGGACCCTAGTAAATATTCTACACAAGCTTGTAAATGAGCGGCCATCAGATTGGAGCACACTTTTATCCACCGCTGTCATTGCATATAATATCAGCTACCACTCAGCAACCGGTAAAAGTCCATTCCAACTGCTCTATGGATGACATCCAGAACTGCCTGCACTGCTTTACTCCTGTGTGGAGGATACTGGTGGAGTTAAGCCCCACCGCTATTTTTCTACCTTAACAGACATGCTGATTAAACTCCAAACCAAGGCATATTCCACTAGTCTTTCCAAAAAGATTTGGGATCATTCAGCTGACCAAGGTAGATGCAGCAGTCTTCCACAGTTTGAGGTAGGGGAATTGGTCCTGTTTCATGACCAACATGGGTTTGGAAGAAGGAACAAGCTCGCCAATATATGGAGTGGTCCATTTGAGATCATTGAGAAGACCGGAGCTAACGCCTACACCATTAAGAACCTGCAGGTGGTTGGATAATCAACTAAGTATACATGAAGTTCCTTCAACCCTACAAGCAATAGGCATGTATCGTCCAGTCAAGGGGGGTAATGTTGAGATTTTAATATGACTGGATAATAAGCTAGTGTTCCAGCAGATTGTAATTTAGATAAAAAGAGAGCTCTGAGGGTGAATAATAGGTTAGAGCATTGCGCGGTAAATTGATTAAATCAACTAGGATTCAGTAATTGAGAAAATTCCTTTGAAGCCTTAATGATCAAACAAACTCTACATTTATAGCCAATAGAGATTGACTAAGCTATGTGTCAAATCCGTTGAAGAATATTGAGGGTTAAGTGTTGAGTGGGAGAGAGAAGTCAGGGAGGTTTTTAGAAGAAGAAAATGGAGGAAGGAAGAAGAAGGGAGTGGGAGTAAGTAGAGAGTGAAAGCAGAGAGAATCTGCTGTTTAAATCATATTAGATAAAGTAGCGTAGCTGGGGCAATTGCCTCATATTTTATATAAGTTTATTACATTTATTTGTTAGGACCAACAATCTACATATGGTTTGGCCGTTGCTCAGTGGTCTAAACCCGGTGCAACTCATTCAATGGAAAAAAGTCATATCCGCCAAAAGTTAACAGGGATTCTGCCCAATACTCTCACAAAATTGAAATGCTATTCGACTTTATCTTATTAAAATTAAATGGTTTGGCATCCTTAGCATAAGCCGATGGTCCTCTATGATTTGACTTCTTCCAGAAATCCTAAAATCATTTTTACATGGAGTTGATGTAGGGATAAAAGCCTGCTGAGCTTGAACAATAAAATCAGTAGTTTGAAATCCTCAGCATAAGTTTATGGTGTCAAAATTAATTGAAAACTATCAGGATCAACTCCTAATACTTTTTAATGTCGAATTTATTTAATTCGTCATCTTAATTGATAGAATTAGTTATCTCAAATTCCTTAGCCTCAGTTGCTGGTGTTGAGACCCGCAATTTTCTATCAGGCCTGATGCCTGATACTTTCTTGATCCTGCGGATCAAGACAACTCAACCCAACTTAATGAGGAGCACAAATTGGGGTATTATCATTAATTAAAATTAGCAAACTAATTGGCAATCATCCTCAATTAATTATTATACTAACTTTGTTAATATGTGAGTATTATCACCTGGTTGAAATCCAATATATGCCCTGACTTAACCAGATGATATTCCTCAAGTGCGACTACACCATTTTCAGTGGGCCAAAACATTATCAACACAATGGTTGGAAGGTTCTTGACTCTTCCCCTCATATCCAAGAGGCGTTGAAAACTGAACGTTGTGGCTGAGTTTCCACCGGTGGCATCCTCCCCCAAACACAGATCCAGTAGCTTTCACCACCTCTTAACTAAACCTCAAGTTAATCAAGTAACACACTAACAGATCCCTTGTAGTGAGCACCAGTTTTAAGAATTTTATATTCTCAATACTAGGTGACTCCATTAGTGTGCCAGGCCAAACAGTATGAAGACTGCTGGCCCTTGCTTTTTCACAATCATTGGTGACCTTTCCCTAAAAATTCGCAGGGCAACCCACCAAACCAGCATAGCAACAACTTCTCCTTCTGAGGCTTGACCACTCGTTATGGCTCAGAGGTCCACTTTGGAACTTGTACAAGGATTTTGGTTCACCAGCCTCTATTGATTCCCTCAGGGTTTCTCCTCTTCAATTTTTCATGTCATCATTGTTGTTTCTAGTTGCTTAGGTTCACACAGGGTTTCCATCTAGTTCAAGGTTTGGAGTTGGTTGCACGACCACTCCAGGTGTTTTAACCCAGCACCTAACCTCTGGGGATCTTAAGTCCCACCACTACAAGCTAAGCTAACCTCTGGTAACTAAAAACTTAGTAAAGGTAGTAAAGGAAGGTATTTTTATTAGAATAAAAAGCCAGACCTTAAATAGGGTGGCCAAAATATGAATATTGTGATCATAATGGTGTATAATTAGCATGAGGAATATAATGGGTTTAGGAGGTTGGAGGTTATGAGCTAATTGAGGCAGCATCAGTGACAGTTGGTTTACAAAAGGCTATATCATATGGCATTTGTCAGCTTATGGGTATTTGATTACATTCATTAGATATGATTTATATATCACATGTGAGGCAGCCTCTTGATGTGGATCAACTTAATCTTAAATGTATTTGCTTCACTTCTGCTCACACCTATTGTGGTCTCAGATTGACAATCAACCAACTTGTCGATTTTTAGCTTTTCTGGTTTTATCAATTCAGAAATAATTTGATTCTCAAAAAGGTAATCCAATTAGTAAATTCATCTTGTAATAAGTCATATCAATAATAACAATCCACTCGCCATTAGATTGGCATATCAACTCTCAACCTCATAAAGAATAAATCCCAGTTAAGCAAGATCTAATCATTGGCTCAACCCTAAGGTTAATGTTGAGCTTATTCCTTGGACAAGGCTAACATCAACTAGGAATGAAATTCCAACACGTGGTCCAAGTGAAAGAGTCTAAAACTGCACAGGAGCTGGGAAAAAGACCCATAGCCAAGATGGGGAAAAGTCTAGAGCTGCAGAAAAACCTGTTTCTCCCAATATTATGCTTAACAAAATTGTCATCAGTGATATGTTCATGGATGAAGATCGCAGGATCAGTTATATAAAGTAGTCAATTTAGATGTGAATGCAGTAAAGGGTCTGGAGTGAAGGTGATTGATCCAAGTTAATTAAGGAAGTTGCTTGGCCATATGCATGACAACATGCATACAAGATTCTAGGTGCAAATAATATTGAAAAGTTGATCAAATTCAGATTAGATGAGGAAAACCTGTCAATCTCCCTTAGGGCGATTAAAGGAATCATTCCCTGATTTATTGGCACAAATAATTCACACCCTCAATCCAGCTAATAATGCTGCTATATGCTCAGTAAATACTATTATACAATACTCTAAGTGTACATATATAGATATACTAGTGAATTGAGTACAGGTAAGAGCGATTGTTGAAAGTGGATCACCCATTAATATTATTTCAACCAAGATGGTGAAAAGGATGAAGATCTCACCCAATTTGGAACATAAGAAAGAATATGGGACAGATGGGCTGAATACCATCATCTCATGTGGAGCGTATAGCGCTCTACAGCTGCAATTTGGATCCTTGGTGGTATTCGCTCCAGCAATAGTTTGTCCAAACAAAACTACTTTATTCTGATTGGGATGAATTTTCTATGAAAATATGGAATTTATGTAGCTCAAGGATAATATGTTGACCATGTTGGTTCAGACGTTACCATTGGTTTATCAAAAGGTGGGGAAGCTCCACTGAGTAGGAGAAATAACTTCATCAACCTGATATACAATGACAGCATTGTCCTGATTTGATACCAACTAGTTGGCTGGAAGCAATGAGAAATGCTGACGGAAATCCTAGAAAATTAAGGAATTCTGCTGAAGATCAAGAATGTGAGAACCATACTGTCAGGATCACAGATAATAGTCACATGGGGTTGACATTGGAGATAACAGAGCTACTGTATGGGGAAGCTGAAAGCCTCTGGAAGAAGTTCAGAGTAAAGCCTTGGGTGGCTCCTGGAATAAATATGCTGGGTCATGGAGAAATTCAAGTTTCCCTGGTTAAATAGAAGTGAAAAACTGATGAAGATTGAGTAGAATCAGATCATCACGTTTGTTCACTTAATCCTGACGGCTGAATTAATGAAATACACAATTTTGGGACCCTTGAAGAAACGGGATTACTGGTAGGGGTAACTGAGATTAACAATCTATTTGTCAATTGAGAAAAACTCGCTGATCTGATAAAAAGACATCAGGAGGAGGTGATCATTTATTTGATAAGTATCAGGAAGTATTCACCCAGGATGACCACAATTTGGGATTCATGTGAGATGTTATCCACAAGGTTGATATCAGAAAAATTTGCCAATCATAATGAGACTGATTGAAGGTCAAAGATGGCTGAAGTTGTAGTAGAGGATAAAATCAGCAAGCTAGTGAAGCGTGGGATTCTAGTTCCGTCATTGAGTCCCTAGGCGAGCCCTGTTCTTATTGTGAGGAAGAAGGATGGCTCTAATTGGGTGGTGATCAATTATTAGAAACCAAAAAAGATTACAAAAAAGGATAAATATCCACTATCAAGAATCAATGATGCATTAGATTTATTTTGTGTGGAACGAAGTATTTTTACATGATGATTTGAACAACAGAGTATTGACAAATCTATTTGCCAAGAGAGGACCAAGAGAAATGTACAATTATCACCATGCAGGGGCTTTATCAACTGATGAGGATGCCACAGGGTCTGTACAATTTGGCTGCGACATTTCAGAGAGCCATGGATGCCATACTAAATGACTTGAAGTTTTCATGTATCCTGGTGTACTTGGACGATATAAATGTGTTCAGTAGGACTTTTACTTACCAATCGCTTCACTTGGAGGAAATGTTTAAGAGACTATAAGCGCCCAACCTGAAGATTAAGCTGAGGAAGTGCCACTTCATCAAGAAAGAAATAAAATATCTGGGATTCGTAATCAACTCTAGTGGAGTGCAGCTGCAAGCCCAAAAGATAAAAGCCATAAAGCAGATGGCTGTGCTGAAGAGTGTCCAAGATATCCAAGTGTTCCTTGCAAGGGTTGGATACTATAGAAGATTCATTCATGATTTTTCAAGGATTGCCGAGCTCAATTTCTATTTGTTGAAGGATCCAAAAAAGGCTTCATTTGGAGTGAAGAAGCCCAGAAATCCTTTAATAAGTTATGCCATTTTTTAATAAATTATCTGATTTTGCAATATCTGAATTTCAATCAAGAATCTTTCAATATAAACTGATGCTTTGTTGATGGTGATTAGCACCATATTGAGCCAAGTAGATGAACTTGAGGTTAAACATCCGGTGGCATATGTGAGCTGAACACTCTCATTTACTGAGAGGAATTACACTGAGACTGAGCATTAATGGCTTGTGGTCATTTATGCCTGTAAACAGTTTCAGGTATATATCCATGGAATGAACTTCAAAGTGGTGATGAAACACTCCTCATTGCATTGGCTACACAATTTTTATGAGAACCAGAAGGATGAATGGCCCAATGGGCACTAAAGTTATATGCTTATGCTTATGAGATTTTCACTGAGCTGGACCTTTTCCATCAGAATGCGGATGGCTTATCACAGTTACCAATGCTCCAAGTGGTATATCAGAAGATGGATGAGCTATTCCAAAGAATGGTTAACAGAGAAATTGGGAATAAGCACTGAGAAATCCAAGGTGCGCTTCAAAAAGCGATTGAAAAAACCAATACCATGTATGGATAAGTTTTCAAGTAGATCAATGGGAAGAAATTACAATTCCCAAAGCTGTTGGAACAAGCAGCTATTGCTCAAGCTAATCATAAAGTTGTCAGGCACTGAGGCCTTAGAAAAATGACCGATCATATTTGCCAGTACTACTGGGAGTCCATCAACTATGATGTCATGAATTATCTGGCTTGCTGTGTGGAGCGCCAATTGCACAAGCTGCATAAGAATATGACTGGATACTGACTGGTCCGCCATGGATTTGCTTGACATACGGCGTCCATCAACATGATGGGACCAGTGATGATGAACACAGGGGGAGTCAAGTACATCATAGTTTTGATTGACCATTTGATGAGATGGGTACAGATGAAGGCCCTGGCGAAAGTAGACGCTACAAGCACTGATAAGTTTATCCTAGATCAAGTAGTATTTCAACATGGATACCCACAGGTCTTGATGAGCAACAATGGAATAAATTTTAAGTTACATGTTATCCCAAAATTAAATGAACTAATGGGGATCCAAGGAGTCATGTCTGTACTTTACCAGCCAGAGATGAACGAAATGTTAGAATGAGTCAATGGAACACTTACCATGATGCTGAGGAAGCTGGTTGCAGGAAGAACTTCCGTGTGGGGAACATACCTTAGTTCAGTGATGTTCAACTACAATATAAGTCATCATACAGCAACAAGAAAAATTACATTTGAGTTGCTATATAGAAGGAAGGCCACATTGCTGCCGATTTTTATATTTTCTGGTGGAACCAACATTGAGGGTGAGTGCTGAGCAGTGCCTGAACCATTTGATGAATATCCTGATCAAAATGCAATCACAAGAATTCAATATGACTTTGATAAAAGGATTTGAATAAAAATGATGGATGATAAAAACTGACCAACCTTATCAGAATATTGATAGGTAAAATAGTTGCCTATTGTGATATGTATGGTTTCAGGAGAAGAAGCAAGTTGGATGAGTTGTGGTCAGGTCTGTTCAAGATTATCACTAAGATGGTGACAGACACCTACTCTATCAAGAACCTCTTGGATGGAATGATAGTAAATCGAGTCCATGCTAAGTATTTAAAGCAATGGATCAATGAAAAATAATGAAAAAAGACTTTCTGAAGGACTGCTGAATCATTAAGTTGGCTGTGTCCTAGTGATTTGGTTAAGTCCAAAAAAGGGCCGCCAAATCAAACTAGATGGTTAAGTCTTAAAAAATAGACCTCTGACCATAGAAAACTGGTAGTCTAAGTATATCTAGGAACCAGTTTGGGAAAATAAAATAAAAAAGATGGACCGCTGAACTGAAAAAAGGTCAAGTCCTGAGGAAAAAATAAGAAAAAAATAAAAGATTGATAAAAATATGAAAAAATATTAAAATCATATAGAAAAAATATATTTTTTATAATTTTTATTTTTTATTGGTTATCCTTGACTCAGGAATGATTATGCATATGTCGCCTCTTGGGGGAGGGAGGATTGATCACAGTAGGATTAATTAACCCATCAAAATTTATGTGATATTGCATGACAATGAGGGCTAGACCTACTTGCAACCAAGTTCATTGAGCGTATTCTGATCCCTGCAAGAAAGTAACTAGGGGAAGAGAAATGGAAATGTCAGAACATGTAAATTGTGATACCCTGGAGCAGGTGGGAAGCAACAGAACAAGAAAAGGCAGTCAGCGAATAACCTAGAGTAATCTGATATAGTACAGGAGTTGGAAGATTGGTCTTGAGTACTTACCATCAGGCTTCATCAAGAACACTGGACATATGGGCTGGCATTAAGCAAGGGATACTAGGTGGGGGTTGCCAATTATGCTCCCTACTAAAGCCATCAGTGGAAGTTACTGATGGGATGTTT
>JAKSZP010015440.1:0-16310 GCA_022478985.1 Massospora cicadina | reverse complement strand
TCCCATCTCTCTCCGCTCGCCCTTTTCCCTGTTCATTTGGGACCACGGATACTGAGTGGACCCCTGGTTTGGCCTGACAGCTAACCGCATAATGACCTGTTTGGCCACACGAGAAACAAGCGTGTGGGACCAGCACTCATCTATGAATCACCCCAGAAGGTCTAGGTCTACTATTGAGCCACGGTTTATTATGGACCCAAGGATAAGTGGTTTGAACATAATAGGGATGGAAAGGACCCACCCATGAGTTAAGTGGCTGAAGGGTGACCCACCAGTTTCCCCCATATTGGTAGGATCCTTTGTTTAGCGAAATTTTAGTGGTAGATACAGGATCCTTCCGCTCCACATTGGGAGCACTAAAGTTGATGGATAAACGGTGTAAATGACGGATGATTCTAAGTAACTACGCATCTTCCTGAAGAGTGTACGCCATAGCATTATGCAATTTGCAGTAGGGCTTGATAGCCGGTGTCATTGCTATGCCCACCTCCTCATTAGATAAGACATTTGCACCCAACAACACATGAGCCTCGCTAGTAAACCGCTCCATAAACTGTATTATAGACTCATTTTTTGGAAAGATATTGTTAAAAAGTCCGCCTTGCGCTGAGCCATTTTTGCTTCGCCCCCAAACAGGCGAATTACAGTCTCCTTCACCTCTTGGTAAGCTATAATACTGTTTTTAAGATAATATGTAACTTGATCGGCACTTGAAACATCTAACGCAGACAACAACAGTTTAGCTTTCCATCAATCCAAAGCCCCCTCTATGTCAAACTCAAGCCGCTTGAAAAACCCATGTATGTTACCATCACGATTAAATGGGGGCAGCCTGTCACTGCAGATTTCCTTTTCCTTAACAACTTTTTCTAATTTATACTCTTCACAGTCTAGCCACTCCGTCGTGCTGCTCAAGAGAGTTGGCAAGTTGGTTGGCATGGTCACCTACCAGAAGCTGTTGATGGAATGCATGGTTGAGCTGCTCAGTAATATTCTTATTCTCCTGAAAAAGCACTTTTTGCGCCTTAAGTAAGGTACCTGAAGCAAGCTTCAGTTCCTCATAGTGAGAAAATTCAGTCACTGGGGGTAGTACCCCTATCAAAGCAAGCTGGTTGCGCCAGAGGTGTAATTGAGGAAGTTTTTATCAGTTGATCAATGGGCCCCCTGTAGTGAGCACCACTGCTAACTTTTTAGTGGATATGACTTATTTCCGCTGAATGAGTTGCACATGGGTTAACCCACTGAGCAATGGGCCAATGATATGGAGATCGTTGGTCCCTCAAATGAATGTAATAAACTTATATAAAATAGGAGGAGATCACCCAAATATGCTACTTTTATTTAATATAATATATACAGAAGATCTTCTCTGCTCACGCTCCTTCTTACTTCTACTCACTTCTTTCTTCTTTTTCTCCTCTTCTTCTTAAAAACCTCACCCACTTCTCTCTTTCGCTCAACCCTTAACCCTCGGTATTCCTCACCAGAACTGACACATTTTTCTTAGTCAATCTAGATTTGCTATCAATGTAGAATTCGTTCAATCATTGAGGCTTCAACGGAATTTCCTTGATGGCTGAATCCTAATTGATTTGATCAATTAACCTCGCATTGCTCTAGCCTATTACTCACCTTTGGAGCTCGCTTTGCCTCTAATTTATGATTCACTGAAACACTAGCTTATCACCCAGTCATATTGAAATCTTGACACAATTTCTTGGCTTTATCTTCAGGTTAGCCGCGGACAGTCTCTTAAAAACTTCTTCCAAGTGGTACAGGTGGTCAGTAAACGTTCTACTGAACAAATTGATATCGTTCAGATATACCAGAATGAATAACAACTTCAGGTGCTCAATATTGTGTCCATGGCCCTCTGGAACATCGCGGGCACATTACAGAGACCCTGGGGCATCCTCATCAGCTGATATAACCCATGCGCGGTAAAAATCGCGCATTTTTCTTGGTCTTCTTCTGGCAAGTCGATCTGCCAGTATCCCAAGATTAGAATCATCATGGAGAAATACTTCACTTCTCCTAATCAATGCAGCACATCATCAATCCTCAGTAGAGGATATGAATCCTTCTTCATAATTTTGTTCAGCCTCTGGTAGTCAATCACCACCCATTTTAATCCATCCTTCTTCTTCACGATCAGAATTGGACTCACCCAGGGACTTGACGATGGAACTAGAAGCCCATGCTTCAATAGTTTGCTGATCTCATCCTCCCCTACTTCTTTGGCGGCTTTCTAATCTTTGGATCAGTCTCATCCTTATCAGTAAATTTTCCCCAGTGTTGACCTTGTGAATTAAGTCTCATGTGCATCCCAAATTGTGGTTGTCCTGAGCAAACACTTCCAAATATTTCTCAAATAATTTGAGCACCTCCTCCTGCTGGCATTCTGGCAGATCAGTGAGCTGCTCTCTAACAACCAATAGGTTGATGCTTTCAGCTACCCCAGCTGGTAATCCCATTTCATTAAGATACCCAAAATAATGGAATCATCTCAACTTGGCCATTAGGATCAAATGAATAAATGCGATGATCTGATTCTTCTTGATCTTCATTAGTTTTTTGCTCAAATTTTCAAGGAGAACTCA
This sequence comes from Massospora cicadina, assembly GCA_022478985.1. NCBI lineage: Eukaryota > Fungi > Entomophthoromycota > Entomophthoromycetes > Entomophthorales > Entomophthoraceae > Massospora > Massospora cicadina. The sequence continues at coordinate 13,710 of JAKSZP010015440.1, read as the reverse complement.
TATTTCTCCATGGCCCGGCATTATTATCCCAGGAGCCACCATGGCTCCACTCTGGACCTCTTCCAGGGGCTTCCGACTTCTTCATACAATAGCTCAGGAATCTCCAAAGTCAGCCCTGTGTTGACTATTATCTGCGATCCAGCCAGTATGGTCCTCTCTTTCTTGATCCTTAATGAAATTCCCCAGTTTTCTAGGATTTCTGCTGGCATCTCGCGTCACTTCCTACCAACAAATTGGTACAATGCCATCATCGTATATCAGATTAATGAAGTTTTTTCTTTGATTCAATGGAGCTTCACAATCCTTCTGGTATACCAATGGTAACTTCTGACCCAGGATGGTCAACATATTATCCTTAAAGTTACATTTAACTCCATACTTCCGTAGAAACTCTGTTCCAATCAGGGTGTCATAGTTTTGGTTTGCCAAAACTATTGCTGGCGCAGATACCACCAACGACCTGAATCATAATGGCAGCGCACTATACTCTCCACAGGAAACGGTGGTGTTCAGCCCAGCTGTTCCATATTCTCTCTTGTGTTCCAAGTACAGCGAGATCTTCATCCTCTTCACCAGCTTGGTCAACACAATATTGATGGGCGCTCCACTGTCGACAATCGCCCTCACCCTCACTCAATTCACTTGAATATTTATATATATGTACACTTGGAGTTTTGTAATATAGTATTTACTGAGTGAATGGCGGTGTTAGTAGCCGAATCTAGGGTGTTAATAATCTGCTCCAATAATTCAGGAAACGATTCCTTTATCACGCTGAGGGGGATAGATAGATTGGCCTCATCTAAATGGACGTCTGATAACTCATCAGGATTCTCAGCGGTTTGAATCTTCTCCGCCAGTTGTTGAGCGTATGGCTGGGCAACTTCCTGAATTATCTCAGGGTTGATCTTCTTCGCCCTGACTCTGGTCATGACATTCACATCCATGTTGACCAATTGGTATAGCTGATCCTGCTCGTTGTCTACAAACAGATTGCTAATGTCTATTTCTTCATTCATGATTTTGGAAGTAACAGGTTTCTCCGCTGCACTAAACTTTTCCTTGTCTAGGAAGTGGGCCCTTTTCCCAAATCTTTGGCAACTGCTGTCTCCTTGGCCTGGACCACATTAATCTTATCCTTCAGCTTTTTGCAGTGTGTGGCAAAATGTCCGTTCCCACCACACTGATAGCAGACCTTCTCTTTCTTTCTTAACCATCATTATTCCTTAGGCTTATTTCCCAGCACAGTTCAGTTGGTAGCCTCTTTTGCTCCTTCATTTCCCTTTGTGGGATTTGGATTTTGGACTGGATTAGACTTGAAGCTTCTATTTGGGGCATCAAACGTCGCTCCCAAAATCTTCAGGTTGTCTACCATTTGCGAGGTAGTTATCTCCATCACAAATATGGAAGACATCATTTAAAGAAATTGCGATAGGGCCAAAGGGCTGCTTGCAAAGAGATTCTAGCATCAAAGTCATCTAACACTTTCACTCCAGCCAGGATCTGCGATTCCTGGAAAAATTGATCTACAAAGCTAGCAAGAGACTCGTCTTTATGGAATTGAATTCCCTTAAATTCTTGCTTGTGTTTTGACTTGCAGGTTGGACTCCAAAAATCCTTCATTATGGCCGCCTTTGCCTCTGCATACAACCATCTATCCCCCTCCAAGTGGGGTAACACTAGGTTTTGGCAGTTGGTGTCCAGGCAGTTCATGACCGTCAACGCATTTTTAATGATCCCTGTATCCATTCATAGTCATGTTGAACAGTTGGGAAAATGCTGGGGCGTTATCCCAATGGAATGCTGGAAATTTTGGTGTTGCTCTAAATTCTTCCAAGTCATTTCAGGCTGATTTTCTCAGTTTGGCTACTCAGCTAACTTGTGGAGTGACTTTGGGCGTCATATCCAAAATGGCATTAAAGGCGGGTGGCATATTTCTTGGGGTAGTTGACTTTCCAAGTATCTATGTGAGGACTTCTCTCTTTGGCACTGCTGGTCATATTGGGCTCACATGCACATCTGTGGCCTTTCAAGTCCTCCACTTCTTTTATCAATTTCTTAATATTTGCACTGAACTCTCTTAAACAAACGTGATCCGCTTCTCACTCCGTTTTCAGGAATAGGACCTCTCTAATGAGGTCTCCTTCTTTCTTCTTCAACGAGTTTACTTTGCCAAGTAACTCATTCTCGAAGTTTTCTACATTTTCTACTCTTTCCTCCACCTTGGTGACTCATTCTTCCAAGGCTTAAACTCCCAATAGTCCTATGAGTTTAAGGCATTCTGATCCACACTGGCGATCTCAGTCCACAGCTTGCGCATTTCTTCTTTATATGACATTATAATAGATTCTTTACTTAACTACCCCTGTATTGAGCACCAACTTGTAAAAATTTACTCTTGGTTGATTATTGGCCATCAACCCAGTACCTTTTTACTGCACAGGTTAAATTTCCTCGTGTACTTTGTCGCATTGTATAAAATGTATTAATTGATGATAGTATGGAGACTATTATCTGTAGTTGAGATTGAACTATTATTAGGCCCAATGCTTTGGCTAGTACTTCCAATTAACAACTCTGTAAGTCATACTTGTAGGGATTCGTTCCCTATATTCTTGTCCACCTGATCTTTGTTAAGATACCCCAGTGACAGTCTCTCTCTGCCCAACACACAGTCAGCAGCTATCCCTGATTGTGGTTCCTTCATCTCTAGATCCCTGCTCAGATCTTTAATCTTCTCTCTGAGAGTCTTACAATTATTGCCTTCTGCAATAATATCCTTGAGATGGAACGACACAATAGATGCTGATAGTCTAACTATACACTGAATTGACAATATTACTGTAGCTAATACTGTTGGTAATGATACTTGTCAGTAATAATCTTGGTAATAATAATTGTTGTTTTTATTATAGTAAATCCTAAGGAATATATATAGTAGGGTATTCGGCTGTCTAACCCTCAGTTGACACCTCTTCGATGAAATGGCAGCTGTTACCATTGAATCACCCTTCCTCATCTTGGCAGAAATGGTCTTCCCCATCCTGGCTAGGATTCCGTTGTTGGACATCCTCGAGACCTCAAACAGAAAGAGTCATAAAATGTGTCCCTAATGTTTTCCTCTCAATCCAAGTGAACCAACCATATTTGGCTAGTGACCTGCTTAGGTAATGGGACTTATTACCCATTATGGCAGGTCACTCACCAAAAAATTGATTTGCTAGTTGCAGACGGCATCACTCGCCTTGCAACTCACTATTCATTCCCAATCATTCAGTGATGAAATCTGACTGATCCCAATTGGTACACCTGATAGTTAATCACTATCAGATGCCCCTATTTCGCCAGCCACTCCGCCCAGTAGGATCTTAGGTATTCATCCAGATCGATCCCCATTGGATATGACCAGATGAATATCCCAAAATTCCCCAAACGTAGTTCCTCCAAAACTTGGGCCAACCAATTTCCAATTCACTTCACTTTAGGGAATTTTCCCCTAGCGACACCAGGTAATCTAGAAGACTGGTAGTATGGGCAAAAATCCCAACAGCTTCTCTGTAGTGAGCACTATTATTGCTAAAGTGACACGCTCTCTCAGTGGGTGCTAATGAAAAGGGTTGAGCCACTTGCAATAAATCAATTGTTTGTTCACAGCATGCTCCATCAGGAGAATTGGAGGATTTTGTTTTTTGTATGTGACTCTTTTTTTCATGGGTCCAAGCGTGTCCAACCATGTTGAAGCCTTATAGTTATACATTTGGGATGCCTCTAAGCGCAGCGGATCTCTATCAACCTCTGCTGACAACAGGAAGGAATAAGTACAAACCTTATAACAATAATTGTATATTTGGCGTTTTAGCACCAAATAAAACTAAAATAGTAAAGGCTGATTATGGGAAAGACGTACTTTATTGATATGAATATAGGGAGAATATATTATTTTTTGGGATTTAGGGTTCATAAAATAGGACTTGATTTTACCAAATCAAGTTTTTCTCATAAGGCGTTTGTGCATTTTCTTCTTAATTTTTGGGCCAGCGGGGTCCAATTTCTTGGTCCTCTGGGATCTTCTGGGTTTATTTCTTAAGTTTTATTGAGCTCTATCCTTCTTGTGAATGCATGGCTGCTGCTCTGAATGCTCCTTTTGTCCCTGTGAACCTTGTGGCTCTTGCAGTTGCATGGGTACATTGGTAGTCTCAATTAATAAGGTTACAAAATTAATTTGCTTAAAGTTTTGATATCATTTGCATCTCTCAGCTTTTTAAAAAAGGGGAAACTCTCTTGGGATGGAGTTTTGGTAATACTCCCATTATCAGAAGTCAAATCTGAGGTTTAAAAGAAAATTACTCTGAGGCATTATCTGGAACGTCGTGCACTTAGTTGTTGGAAACTGTATCTATATTTGCTTGTCCTCTGACGTCATTCTTGTAAGCTGTCAGCTTATGTAATGTTCAGGTGGTATATAGAAGCCTCCATCTTCAGGAAATTTAGGCCCTTTAAAAGCTTATATGAGGGTTTTTTTGGAAACTTTTTTGTTTGTCATATCAGTTAAGACTTAATCTTCAATAAACTCAGCTATTTCATTAGTACTGTTACTAGTTTACTGGACTGGGGTTTTCTTGAGGAAAATTTTTTAGTTCAGGAAATACCTCAAATCATTGAGCGTTAATTAACATCAATAACTTTATTTGTTAGTTTTTAGTGTTTTTATACTCCCATAATAAGATTTTAAAGGATTAACCTCTTTTATAAAGGAATAGTATGATGATAATTCTTGCTAAAACATCTACATCTCATATAATTAAGGGTTAGTACATAAGGGAAAGCGCACCTCATTCTTCTTCTGATGACACATTATTTTCCAATATCACGAAACTTGTATCAAAATAGCTTTTTTCGTCATCATAGGGCAACCAGCCATCATATTACTCCATCTGGTCAGTCAGTATGTATCAGTCTTGTCATCAATTGTATTTTGATTAGATTATATATCAAGTGGTACCTTCATGAGCTAGATTTTTGCGTAAAGAGTTGAGAGAACAAGTTTGGTTTTAGGTATAGCATGCGGCAATATATACTTATATTTGTAATGGTTCCTTTGTCCTCAGCTAATCAGGCGCTTTTTGATATCTTCACTGTATAATGATTTTAATGTCATTAACCAATCAGGCGGCTTTAACATATTTTTACTTCATTTAGTTCTTTTTGACTCTAACCCCTGATGTTTTAGTAATATATCTTGTATCTTAATACCTTATTTAAACTATAAAAGGGGTCAATTTATTTGCTAGTACCTGAAATAAATTTACATCCATATGTGGTTATATTTTAGACTATATTTGGTTTATCTACTTAAGATATTCTGAAGGGTCAAATAAAGTGAGCTATTTTGTACCTAATAACCTTCTCTGGAGAGCAAATGTGCAGATGTTTAACATCACCTTAATCAAAAAAATTGGGGTTAGTGACGTAGAAATCAATTATACACCCTTTTAATAGTAATCTATGATGCTATATTCTTTTTTTTAGTACTAGATGGTCCCAAGTGATGCTATATTCTTGATTTAGTATTTATACCCTCTTTAAGGTGATAAAAAATGTTTTTCTTGTAAGGATCTAAGCTTAATGCTTCAAGGGATGATATAATAATGGTAGTGTAAACCCAAATATGAGATTTTAAAGTGGATAAAGATGTTTGAAATCATTCAAAGCTCAACCTTCCTTGATGATTTTTGTATGCTAGATTAATAATTATATATGTTTTTAACTGATTTTAAGTTGAGCTAATCTCTTCATAACCTTATTGGAGTCTTCAGACCTAGCAGAGATGTCATCTTTGGCTATTAAAGCAGTGAAACCAGGTTTTAATTGTAAAAGACTCAAAAAACGACATTTTTGAATTAAGTGGTAACTGCTACAGCATGTCATAAGAGCTCTTGGCAAGTATTGATCCCAATGCAGAGGATCAGAACTGGCCGTCTTACTTAAGTTTGATATTAGAGTTCCATTATCTCACTCCATGGTACTGTTTGAAGAAGGGCTATGAGGTGCCAAAAAAGTTGCTGAGTATCCATGAAGGTAGCCAGGATCTTTAAATCTCTGATCAACAGTCCTCTAATCAATGCAGAAGAGAACTTGAGGGCAACCATGACGTTTGGAAATTCGTTGGTTTATGAAATAAGTGGTAGCATAAACGTTTTGGGCTAAAAGGACAACATCTTTAGCACATTTTGTGAATTGGTCAATTTCTACTAATATATTTTAGTTACCACTGGCATGTGGTAATAGCCCACTACATCCAAGCTGATACTATGGAAGGTCTGTTGAGATGTGGACCGCTGATATTGTTACCTAATTTTTTAAAAGAATAAATTCTTACAAGATAAACATGAGTTCAAGACTTTATCAATATATTACATATATTACTTCCCAATAGTATTGATCCTTTATCCAACGTAGATATTATGTACTTCTCCATGACAAAGGGTAGAATGGGCTTCCATAATCACTGTTTCTCTTTCTGAAGGGCGAAGATATGGTGACTAATTTATGTCTATTTTTTGTAAATCTTTCCATCTTCAAACTTAGTCTTAAGAAAGTGTCACAATAGCATCTCCTTGGAGGGATCATCACCATCATTCCTGGTGTTGGAAGTCATCAGAAGGTCATGCAATCATTTGGTCTCATTGGTATCTAAGTAAAGAATTTGCAGGCGAGCAAGTTCATATACATACATGTGGCGGGCCCAGTGTGGTGTTCAATATTCATTTCATAGTGCTGAAGCTTTAGGGCTCATAAAGTCAATATTCATGTGAGATATTTCATGCTCTGTAACCACTTAAGCAAATAGTGGTCAGTGATGACAGTAAGAGTAGTTCTGTATAAAAAGGGGCGGTAGTGTTTGAATATAAGTAGAATTGAAAGGCATTCTTGGTAATAATAAAATTGCGTCCAATCTTAAAAAAGCATTTTGATGAAGTAAGATAAATGGTGTCATCACTATCTTCATCAGATTGATACAGAATAAAAAATACAACGTAGTTAGAGGAATTAGTAAAGAGCCAATGAAAGGCTTTCCGTAATATAGGTAGTCTATGATAGGCCAATCTTTTAGTAACTTCTTAGATGTCTCAAAAGCTGCTTTTTACTCTGCCCCAAAGGAATAAGGTGTCTTTCATTGATGATCAGATTAGAGTTATACTAAGTTTTGCAAACTTTATAATGAGCTGATGTTCATGAACTATCATACTAAAAAATAAATATCAGAGGTAATTTTGCTCAGGCATTCTTTGATATTGCTTCAACTTTGCTTATAGAGGCTGGTTTTTTTATTGTGATATGACATGACCAAGGAACTCAAGCTTTTGTTGAAAAAATGGACATCTTGAATCTTGAGTTTGATATTTGTGCAGCATAAATGTTTAAAATCCAGCTTATTGTGTTGTAGATGGTCGTTGAAAGTTTTAAGAACACTGTGATATCGCCAATATTGACATTCACACAAAAAACTTAAAATTTTGCATAATGTGGTCCCTGGATCAATGAAAAGAGATGAGAGCATTGCAAAGACCTTGAAGAAGGTAAGTGGTAAAAAAGATCTTAACTGAAAAAGAGCGCAGATCCCTTGATCTTAATGAGAGAAGTCCTTTCTCCAGTATCCAATGGCCAAATCCATCTCAGAAAATTTGATCCAGAGAGTTGTGCAAGAATATCATCAATATTTGGTATAGGATACTATCCTTAATTGGTGCGGATGTTTAGCTTCCAATAACCTATCACAACCTGATGGCCACCATTTATCTTCTTGTGAGTAGAAGGGTTAAGAGTATGAGCTTTATGAAGTTACTAAAAACTGGCGTTTAATAATTTCTTGAGCTATGACCTTATCTTTTTGATCTTTCACTTTTGACTTGTGGTAGGATTTGGACCAAATAAAGCTATCATCGCCCACATCAATTTTTGGCTACAATCTATCATGTGACCATATTTTTTGTCCGTTTTGTAGAAGATATCACTATAAGCATTTAGCACAGAGTAAATTTTTTTAGCTCTTATGAAGCTACTCATTTAAAATAAGAACTTTAGTTAATGTAGTAGTAAGTTGTCCTTTGGAAAGCCTATGTCAAGTCTAGTTCCAAAGAAGTTAACTTTTTCAATGGTTTATAAAAATCAACTGTCCTTTTTTTAAAATTTTAAGTGTTTCTGTACAAGAACTTCCTCTTTAGTGTAACTCCAAGAATTATGTTATTAAAGATTGGTGGTATGCTGTATCCATTAAAATAGGTGTACTCATGGCTCATGTGGCTACATTATCAATGCTCGTTATGTGTAAGAGGCAATTTTGGGAAATTATTAGAGTGATCTTAGTATCAAGCACTTGTTTAACAGATTTGATTAGAATTTTTCTGAAGAATTATGAGATTTTATCATTCACAAATAGTAAATAAGTTATTTTTTCTATGTTATACTGAAGTAGATTAGTGTAAAGATAATGCAGAAGCAGGATACTTAACCTGACAAGACTATCATTTGTGCTGGGATCTTTATTGCCCAAAATCAAAGGAGCTTCGTTATTGATGAGGGAGAGAATCTCTTATTCATATTAATAATGCCTTAGCATGAGAGTTTTAGTTAGTGTCATTCTTTTCACATAAATTTAATGCCAATGATCATATCATAATAGTTGTTGCTTAAAGATACTTCAGGTGCTTAAAGGACAGTTTGCTGTTACTAAAAGGTAAAGAGGTGTAGGCATCTATCATGCGGGTGTTTTTAGGACCTGCTGTTCTAATCCTTGAAACTATTCAAGGTCAGGCGTTAACTTGATTGTCTTGATGATTTTTATAGAAATGACATTTATCAGTGAGCTAGTATCAAGGAGCCATAACTCTAATCTTCTGAATCACAACCTTGACCTTTGTGATTGTTTCTCTAAAGCTGGGAGTAAAGCTGAGGATTTTTAGGTGGAACGTGGAATAGAGCTTTTTGTCTGTCTCAAATATTGCTCCTTGATTATTAGCAGTCTAAGTACTTGTTAGATTGGTCAAACCAGTAAAGAAATTATGATTGGCGTCACTAGCAGTACAAAAGACTTAAGAGCTTCTGAAATCTTTATTAGGGAAGGTTCCTTCATGAACTATGGGATTGTTGACAATCTTGGCGTTTAAGCAGTCTGGAACTTCAATATTAGAAGGTGCTCCTAAAACATAGTACACAACATCATCACAATTCTCTTCAGAGACATGGTTGGGAGCTTTTGTTACAAGTTAGATGTGCAACTAATACAGGAGGGTTGTCAGGTACTTTAGGCTTGTCAGCAATAGGCATACCTATCACTGAGCCAATAGGTCTTTCCCTTATCTTTAAAATCAGAATTCTTTTTATGGAAATCTCTTGTAAGGTGTCCAGGTTTTTAACAGTAATTTCACTTAAGTCCTTTAGCTTGTTTTGGCTTTTATTCTTTATATTTTAATATTCTAAAGGGTGGTTAGCCTAACTCTCTCTCTCACAAATATCACTTTTTATAGCAAAAAGTGAATTGAACAAGAACTGAGAGAGCAACCAAATGCCATAACGCACTGCAATTATATAGAGCAGTGAACAAAGGCCAACCAACCAAGTGTAGGGAAGGTGAGCCGCCCATCTGTGCACAGCACATAGAAATGGATGACTTGCCCACGCCAATAATGGACAAACCATCTGCTGAACTTCCTGCTGTCCCAAGCCCTGACATGACTAGAAACAGGGCTGGGCATTCTACCATGTACACGCCAAGTAATGAACTGGCAATATGATTGACAACGAAACAAGCAAATGTGTCAATGGATCATGGAGCCCTAATGAATAGCATGAATGATGGGGTCAACTCCCTAGGATCAATGCCCACTGACACCCAGATGACAAGTGCAACCTTCTGGGAGTGAGGCCTGATGCCAATAACAGCAGAGTTGGGAATATTCCCCAGTGAACCTCAATCAGCAGGGGGGACTGGGGCCTTGCAGGGTGAGAAAATTCTTGCCAGTAAAGCAAAAAACCTGGATAAGGTATTGGTAGGATCTGAAACCAACTCAGATTTGAATAACAAAAATTTGCAATTCAAACCAATGGAGTCAAGCAATAAAAAGTTTTCTTTGACATAGAGAAACTTACTGAATCAGCTTGGTGTATTTGGGTGAAGAACAAGTCAGGCGCCAACCCTGAAACAGCCCAGTTGGGGGGGGGCAAATGGTCCCCAACCAAAATTGATTTGGTAACATGAGTAACTCATTGGGCGGAATGTCTGATACAAAATCAGGCACAATCCCCGATGAAGGCATTCCAACAGGGGGCCATAGATCAACAATGCATTGTTGGTTGATCCCAAATATCTAATCACTGAACCAAGCCAATCCATTGAAGACCAACCAAGGTTGGGGTGACTCTATATTGGGGACCAAACTGGAAAAAGACATAGCACATCACTATTATGAATGCACCATGTTCAAAAAATACTGGTCCACAATGTGATACATCCTATCAGGCGATCATTTGCCTCTGGGTATACATCCATTGCAGGACCTATTCTTTACAAAAACCCTAAGAAAAGCTCCAATCCAACTACAAGCCTTCATTTACCATTATTGTGTATAGGTAATTCACTGTGCGCTCATCGCCAAGGTTATGAGCAACAAGTGCCCCCATCACAGAGGTTTGGTATTGAAGACCATTTGGATTATCTCTGATCAGCTCCACCAGATCTCAAAATTCTCGCACATAATCCCCAGGTGTTATAAGGCCACGCGTTTGGCTTTCCCCACTGGATCGCTCATTGCATGCAATGAAGCTACTAATCATCTAAGAATAGTATGGCCTGTAAGCCCGCCGCTGCTATAACCATGGCTAGCAATGGCAATCGCCAGTCAGCAATGGTCAGAGGTGCTAGAACTCTTGTGGCCCAAATCCCAGTCTTTTTACTCGCAGCTGAATTTCCTGATTCCGCCCTCCCCTCTTACTTTCCCTTAATTTTATTTAATAAAGTATGGAATTTTTAAAAAAAATAAAGGGTGGTTAGCCTGGCAGGGTAATTCTGCTTCCACCTTATTGCAGGTTTTGTTCAATACAAGTTCAAAACCTGTACTGACTAGAAAACTCTCAGTATGGTATATTTGTCCCAAGGTTGACCCACCTTGAATACTTTTTTCCTTTTTTTTATGCTAATACTGTAGGTTTTGTTTATGCTTCTCAAGTAGCTTCATCAATTTTGAATTTATCAACATCCAGAAGGGCCTCCCTGTTGTTTTAAAAAAAGCAAAAATAACGTTTTTCAGAAGCAATATAAATTGCTAATGAAGGGTGTTATTCCAGGCCAGTTATTATAACAGCAACATAATTTATTTATTAAAAAATATTATAGGTTGACAAAGACTGAGTTTTGAGATATAATAATTCTTCAAGGTGACAACTGATACTTCAATTTGTAAACTTATAAAAAATGACCGTTATCTTCTCAAACTCATAATAAGAGTCCTTTGACTTTATAACTGTTGTAGAGGTTGTTTATATGGAGCATCATAACCTCCTGCAACATTTAATTTAAATAATAGTAAATATGTTTTGCATTTTGATAGTTGATTTCTCTTTCCATTGCCAAATTTTACAAAAACAGAAACAAAGTGACGCTACCTTCACCAGGAGTATACTTGTCCCAAAAGTTGTCTTAATTATAGGATCAACACCATTGATGGCAGCTATGGCATGCTTAGAACGTCCAGTGTTATCAGAGCATAGTTTTAACTTCCCAACGTGAAAGCAAATTGAGAGGTCTGTTCTTTTTTAATGGTGTTAGATTTTGATAATTGACTTGAATAGTAAACCCTTTGAGACGACCATCAATGCTGATAAGATACTTTATCAATGGATCACTTGATCCTTTTCAATTTATCAGCAAATTTTTGATATTAGTTCACCTTAAAACCATCATAATTAGATTGTCATTCTTCCCAATTATCCGTGCTAATATAGCTATGAGATATAAAATTATGCCTGATTATAGCACTTAGGTGCAAAGTGGTCTCATAGCATTGACCAATTTCTATTTCCTAAAATAGTGTACTGATATTATAGCACTAAGAAGGGTGGTTAGCCTGGCAGGGTAAGTCCTGCTTCCACTATAGTGCAGGTTTTGTTCAACACATGTTCAAAACCTTTACTGACTATAAAAAATCACGGTGTGGTATTTGTCCCAAGGTTGATCCACCTCAGTTACTTTTTATTAGAGCACTAAGGCAGAATTTTGGGTTTAAGTAATGAAATTGATTTATTAAGAACTTAAACATGAATAGCCTAAGATAAGGCATACCTAGTGCTATGAGAGGCCTGCCAACGTTCCAATTAGGAATGCATCACGTTTATTATTCATATATCTTTTAATCTCATCTGTTGTTATTCATAAAATTATTATGTTGCTTTCATAGAAAAGATTTGGGACAATTTTTGCATCCAAAATTGTCATGATTGTGAGAGTAAAATCACCATCGAATGGGGATAGATTATTGTTATTTTTTCAAAAAATGGGGTCAATTGACTTAGGGACCTATTCATTATTGTTTCCATGACTAGCTGATGATTGGCATAAAGTGAATAAACTCATCTAATAAACGAGTTTGACTAGGAGATGCCCAAGAGGTATATAATACTGGCGCCTGGCCAATTAGTAAAACATCATTATGTCCATTTGTCATCAATAACTGCTGTGTTATAGTTTTTAATTATTTTTATCCATCTATTGTCTGTCTGTTGTTCTTATCTGCTGTCTATCATCTTAATTATATATAGTTGTGTGTGTTTATACTTCCTAAAGAGAAGCACTCAGTTATACCTTCTAGAGAAGCAGCCCTGATTATTAGGAGTGTTTTCTATTTTTATTATGAAGACAGAAGGTTTTATATCTGTTATAGCCATTAGACTTAAGAACAGCGAGCGTACCAGAGTTACTTAGTTTTTATCAAGTATTATAGGAGCATCTATTTCCAAATTCTGAACAGAAATTTCATTTATAAAGTGAGTATATATCCTTGATACCCTTCAATAAGTCATATATATCTTGCAACATAAGCTAAAAACTTAAGGGGAGGATACCCCAGTGGTAGAATAGGGACTTCTACTGCTGCCTCACTGAGTTTGATCCCAGTAGTGAACTTTGGGTAGGGAATGATTATGACTGTGTTGGCGTTGCGCACCAATGCCCTGAACTGAGATAGCGAATAGCAAAGGCGGTCCATGGAGTTCCTGGCCTATCATATGCCGCGCATGAAGCTTTTCCAGATTTTATCCTCCTTTCCCATTTTCTTCACTTCCCCTCAATGGTGCAGTATCATCCCCAGGTCAGCCCACCTCAAATAAAATTTAAATTTAAGCTAAATACTTAATAAAGGGTTAAGTTGTGCTTCTATCTCATTAGAGGAGAACCTAGAAGAAGTGGATTCACAATGAGATAATCTTATTCTAAGCGGCCTTTCAGATTCTTGTTTTTGCATAGAAAATTCAAGGCCTTTAATTTTGAAGCAATAAAGTGTGTTGAAAATGAGCATGAAGTTGTGGTTAGCCTCTTCATTTTCCTTAACACATTTGAGTTGGTCTTTTTGAGCTTGTTGCAACCAGAATTGTCTGTCAAGAGAGTGTCTGTAACTCTCTCGTTCCCAGCAAGGTGATGTGGGATGTAAACCCACATTG
>JAKSZP010015439.1:0-16381 GCA_022478985.1 Massospora cicadina | reverse complement strand
GGATCTTGAGTGGGACGCCATTCAAGGTTCTCAAGGCATGACAAAGATTTGGCTAGTTGCTGTTTTAAAGCGTCTACCCTTGGTTCATCTTCAACGGTGATATTAGGAAGGCTACCCACCCAAATTTCCTCCATTTTTATCTAAATTGTGGTGTACAGCGTCCCTGTAGTGAGCACCACTTGTTGGAATCTTGGAACTCCCTTTCTCAGGTGCTTTAGCACAGAACCTCAACTATATATTAGATGCGGAGTATTATAACTCCAAAAGCTGTTTAAGATTTTTAAGGGAAAAGTAGACCACAAATAAGTATTTAATGATTTAAAAATATGGATACTATTATCAATTTAAATGGGCAAAAAAAGCGCTACTTTATTCAAATAATGCCTTCCAGAACTTAGGGTACTCAGTGGCTAATAATGAGATGAAACAGAGGATTCAGTATAGGCAGGGATAGTGAAATTTAGTGAAATGATCAATTGACCTATTAGAAATCTCAAAAATTGTTTCACCTCAATATGGACTAATTTTGGGTAATTGGTCAACAGCAGGTATGATGAATCCATGTGGTAATGACTTAACATATTTTTATCCAATAAGCCATTTTTAAATATTTTCATTTTGGCCATTACCAGATTTCCTAAGTATTGACTGGTGGGTATAATTTTTACCCTCCAGAACATCTTTCAGGTCATAAAAGAAGATTGTTTGCACTTAGGAGGTAACACTAAATTTAAAATAGTGAATGGGTAGCTTCAAATCAGTTTGCTTATTCTGCCAGGGTTTTGACTTAATATTACACTGGTCCAAACTATTCCGCTGAGAGTCAGATGGGAATTAATATATTATCAGAACTATTCAGCTCTGAGACATTCTTATTAACTAGTCATAAATCCAATTGTCCAACAGTCCTTGCTGATGAAGATGCAGGCTCCTTTGGACCTTTTGGACAGATACTTTTCTTTAACCTGCTGGAGAAGCTGGGAAAATATCTAGCATGGGGCCTGATATTCTGAACGTATAACCAGGTAGGTAAAATTGGCTCCTTTTAGTCCCCAATAGCGGGACAAGCAATACTAGGGGTGTGAGATTAGTTGATTATACTTGGGTTTAGAAACTAGAACTTTTGCCCTGGAGCTGTTATGAGGAGGAAGTTTTGGAATAGCATATCTGTGAGTCCTTTAGGTGAACACGTGGGAAACAATCTTTCCCCTGGGGAGGTGATGACAATCAATACCATAACTGGTATATGAAAATAGTTGTTAAGAGGAAGTATCAGGTCCAAATAAAGGCCTCTTTCCCCTTATAAATCTGAATTTTTTCCCATGGGAAAACAGGAAAAGGGTATAAAATTCTTCTAATGTGATGTACCATGTCTTCTAATGGTTTCTGGGTGGGGCTTAAGTTGGGATTTTTGCTCATATTCCCAGCTGACTAGATTACCAGGGATTGCTAGGGGATAATTCCCTAAAGCGAAGTGAATTGGATATCGGTTAACCATGATTTTGGGGTAACAATGTTTGGGGGATTTTAGTTAATTCGCCTGGGTTGGATCCATTGAGGATTGATCTGGGTGAATGCTTAAGATCTCATTGGGCAGAGTTGCTGACAAAATAGGGGAATCTGATAGTTGATTGATGATTAACTATCAGGTGTACTGATTGGGATCAGTCATGTTTCATCACCAATTGATTGGGAATTTAAAGATCAAGTTGCAATGCGAGTGACGCTGTTTGCAACTAGCAAATCAATCAGTTGGCTCACAACCTGACTTAATGGGTAACAAGTCCCATTACATAAGCAGGTCTCTTGCCAAATATGTTTGTTCTCTGGGATTGAGAGGAAAATGTTAGGGACATGTTTTCCAACTCTTTTCATTTTAGGTCTCAAGGATGTCCAATGATGGAATCCTACCCAGGATGGGGAAGACCAAGCTGATGAGATGATGATGAGTAATACTATGGCAATGGATGCCATTTCATCAAAGAGGTGCAACCAAAGGTTGGGTGCCAATTTCCACTATAAACTCCCCTAATAATTCACTTAATAAAAACACACTTTTTACCAGAATCTATTTCATGTTATATTATTTCTCAAATAAATTATTGCTGTGTGCTTTAGTTGGGAGACTTTTTAGTAAAAAAGTAAAGATCTGAGCGTGGATCCAGAGAAGAGAAGCTGAACTGAATTGGGGAGTGCTGCCTATGAAAATCCAAGGTCTGCTCGCTTATTTAATATTATCCTGAATGCTTAATCAGGATGAAGTTCCGTAGATTAATCCTCAATATGGCCAGTGGTTTACAGTATACAAACTGTTCAGAAACTCACTAGGCAGATTAAAATAGCCCTGACTCTTCTGGTCAAATTTGGGCTTAATTTTCCCAATGTAATTGGGAACTTCTTCCAAGGCAGGTTTTAATACAAGCTGTGGAATTGGAATTTCCAGCTTGTCAACACTTCTCCAAGGTTAGGATTCAGATAAAGACTAGGAAAAGGATAAAGTAAATATAACTTTTATTATAAGCTGTTTATCAGATAATCAGTCATTGGGCCAGGCGCCAGTATTTATACCTCTAGGGCATCTCCTGGCTATATTTGAGTATGCAATTTCAACAGACATTTTACCACCTCAGTTCAGCCCTTAAACTGATACAACTGAGACCTTTCCTTAGGTTTATTGGTGGCAAAATACTTTTAAAATTGGGAGGATTTCATGTACAAAAATTGCAATAAAAGCATGCAAAATTGTCCTAGGATCTTCTGGATTTGAGCTTCGTCATACTGCTGATGAAATACACCTTTTGTGAAATTCTTGCATCGATTAAAGTAGATGATGTACCCCTAATCTGGATGTCAGCATGACTTTCTCTCAATAGCACTAGGTACTCCCTTTCAGGCAGTCCATTTGCAAGTGCTATCATGCCAATTATGCGGATCAACATAGAGATTTCACCCTAGGGTGGGAAATTGATTACGTTTTTCTTTTTTTAATACTAGTGGTGCCTAACCCAAAAGGGGGAGCCGCCACACATCTTTATTTTGCAAAAGGTTAAACAAAGGTGCTAAGTAATTAACTGGACCTAAGCATAGGATATTTGATAGGGACATAATAATGTTAGTATGCTTAAAACTTATTATGGATCATATCAGATATCGCGCAATTATGGACCAGGTATATTCTAAGCTTATGCAAAGCTTAGGATCCGCGGCCTAGCGATTTCAATTAGTAATATTCAACTATGATGACATGGGCTTGAGGGCTTTGTTAATTAGGTCAGACTTAAATTAAGTTTTGACTTAATAACTCGGGCATGTGGGCTTTGTTGGTCAATGTTGAAATTAGTTTTTAATGTCAGTCGAGTTTTTGCTCAAAATAATTACTAATTAGTGATACAAATCGCCTTGGTATGTGCTGCCAATTACATGTGAAGGTGAATTGGTTCAGCTATTTTGAAGATGTGTCTGAAATGCCATCTCAAGAATGATGAAGGTATTTACTCCGGCCCTGAGGCTGAGCAGAATACCCTGAGTTGAAGTATTCTTAGACGTTCTTACAAACATTTTACGTGGCCAAGTGCCATTGAAAATGAGATGTCATGGGTAAGATGTGGTGAATATTGGGCCCTATAAATAACCCTCAAGTTGATATTAATAAAAAACATTCAACTACTGGACTTGTATATAATTTTTTATAAACTTTTTGCATTTAGTACTTTCTTTTGTATTAGTCAATTTTTACTTGGGATCAGTAGGATCAGAGTGGCGTGCCATCATCCAAGTAAAATGACAGGGTATATGAATTAAGTACAACCAAGATGTCATATCTTAAATTTTAAATCACCATCCTGTCTATTGTCTCCACACAATAGATGCCCAAAACTTTACCCTATGAGTAGAAAAGAACCAGCCATCAGATTAAAGCCCAAAATTCAACAAGTGGCGCTCATGGCTGGGACCGCAGGTGGTGACTGCGCTGAACAGGGGAACAATCCCAATTAATTATTCAGAACCATCACTGGGCCCAATGGGAATACTGGAATGACTGTGTCCCAGATTAATTGGGAGGATGTACCCATTATTACCTATCCTGATGATCCCATATCACCTGAAGAGCTGGAATGTCTTGAGCAGCATTTGTTAAGAGGGTACTAATTAGGACAAGGGCCCACAGACAATAGTAATAACCCTTTTTACTGCCAATGACAGCAAGATGTGTTGTGGATGAGCTATCTTCAATTTATTCAAGGTACGCCAACCAGGGGATGGACAGTACCGATCACAACACTCAAAACGGCAAAACAAACTACTAACCAGGTGGGAAGCAGAAACTGCTTAACCCACCATGGCAGAGGGTGAGGAGGGGTCGGGGGGTTGGTTTTCAGAAAGACCCACCTCGATCAAGGGGTGTTGGTTACAGTACTGGATCAGAGCAGAGAGCCAGGGCGTTGGGGCATCTGCATAGTGGGGGCTGAGGTCAGCGTAGTAGGAGTTTTCCACTTCTGCATCAAATAATGATGGGAAAGTGTTTCAACAAAAGCTGCGAGGAGAACTTCAGCTTCTTTGCGAGCTTCAGGAAGTTGGGTGAAAAGGGAGATACTGTGGCGGGTGATTTTGGCTGAGGGGTTGGATGAAGCAAGCGTTGCGACATTCTTAACAGCAATTTCAGCATCATCAAATAGTTTTGAGATGTCACTGCAGGGAAATTCAGGGAAGTCAGGGGGAAGAAGATGGTGGGCAGGCCATGCTGGAGCTGAGCCACTGACTGGGCCACCGTGGTGCGTAGTTTTGGGCAATGAGGAGAGGCCACCACAGCTAAGGCGAGCTGGTGGTCACTTTGGAAGGGGGCTGTATTGGGTAGAGGAGCAAAATGGCGAGGAGTAAGGGTTTCATCAAAGTCATGAAGGAAAAATTCTGCCCGACCATAATCAATATGGCAGAGAGGTTGACCTGTATGCTTACTAATGAGGACATTACCTGATTCGTCAGTTTCAGCCAATAGATCCCATGGATTTTGGTTTACTGGAATAGTGGCGTTTAGATTTGAGTGGGTAGGATTGGGCGAATGGGCAGCTGCTTGGGTGCGAATGTTGGTCCAAGAATTGCTCTGATTGGCTGGAATAGATTTAGGTGGGAGAGTGAGGATGGAGGTTTTGGGTGGGGCTGAATTTCCATGTGGGCCCACTGAACGAGATTGGAGGGTGGGAGGGGGCAGCAAAGCGCCCCTTACTGAACCTCCAGAGGGGGCTCAGAAGCTGCAGCAGCGGACTTGGCCTGAGGGCATGCTCTTTTTGCATGGTCAAGGCCAAAGCAGAGGGAACAAATCTGCCTACCATTATTGACCCGAGCCCAAAAGAAATGATCAGGCGCTGCAGCCACACTAGCGCGGGGTGGGATTTGTTGGGCTATGGTAGGGTGGTGTGGTATGATGGTGGCTGTTTCACGAGGAGCAGCAAGGCGTTCTGCACCAGATGGAATGGCAAAGATGAGGTTGGCCTGAGTGCCATAAGCCATGAGCCCCGCGACCAACTGGTCATACAAAACCTGGGGTGGAAGGTGGGATGGGAGATTTGCAAAGGATACCACTAGCATGGTGTCTGAAGGGAGGCGAGTACGGGTTGTGAGAATGGGGTTTTTTTTATAAATTAGAGGAGTTTGTGCTGCCGCTTCAGCATCCTCCTCAGATTGGAACCCAACGTCAAAGTAGCCCTTAAAAGGGCGGAAGTCTATAAAGCTAGCTGGCGCAAAGGCTGTAGTGGCTAGGTCAATAATTGCCTTATTGGCATATGGGAACAAACGCCCATAGTCCACTCTGAGGCAATAGCGAATAGCAGAGCGAGGGAGGGCGAGAGGATGGGGGCGAGAAGGGTGGACGCGCGCCAGGTGGAGCGCTAAGTCCCGTGGGGGGACAAAACGGTTGGAAGCAGTGGGCGGGCTGTTTGAGCCCATCTGAACGCGCTTGCCTGCAGGGCGGAAAACGCTAGGTGGGGGTGCACTGCTGCCCCACACTGGGGTGGCAGGCGGCAGAGCCTAGGACATCAAAGAATAGGTTTGGGAAGATGGCTGTGGATAAATAAACTTAAATTTAAAATCGCTCAAAAGTTACTTCGAGCGGTTAAAGAGAGTTTTTGGATGAGATATCTTGCTCATCATCAATTAAGTGTAGCTCAGATCCAAAATAATTTAATTGGGATAGAGAATATTGCCCAATACTTAATTGATTTCATACATCCCACCTCTAGAAATTCTCAGATGACAATTGTCCGCCATAATGAAGCCATTACTGAGTTGGTAAACTTCTCTTGAAACTCTAGCCAGGCGGGCCAAATTTTAAATGAGCAATTAGAAGCCAACTTCGCTGAGGTCCATTTGAGTTTGGAGGCAAATTACAACTTAGCCACTTAGGCTAGTGACCGGGTAGCAGTATTAGCATAAGAGCTAAATGACACATTGCATCCTATCTTTGAAAATTTCTTAGAGGAAAGAGGAGTCACCAAATCTTGGGTCAGCAATATCACTCAGACTTCTATTAATGCTTCAGAGTCCATGAGGCTTAATCATGAATCCCAAAAGGCGCAGTTAAACCATAACGATGAATTTTGTGACCAGTATCGACACCTGAGCGCCCAAATTTTGCAGATGAAGGATGAATACACCGGAAAATCAATTACTGGCAAACACAATTTGAGGACCAACGGGTGAAAAGTGAGAAGAATCAAGACTCTATTGATCTTCTTAATCTACAGATCAATAATCTCAATAATGATGTTAATGTTATTAATGAGTCAAACAATAATCTACATGGAGAATTGAACCAATGCAAGAAGGCAATAAAAGAAAAGGACCAAGTGATTTCCACCTTGCAACTAAAATCAATGAGCAAATTTGAGCTCTGGATGATGGGCGTTGTCAGTGTGCTACAACACACTTGACTGGAAATTCTTCTGAATATTATGAGGATGAAGCTTCAGAAATAGCTACCAAAATGGATGCTGGGCCACGTCAACAACTGCCTAGCAATATGGTTGCTTTGGCCAACCCTAACACCTCAAACTGGGATATGATGCCCCAACGCCCTAGTACGCCTGGCTCTAGTCAACAAAGAAGTAATCGTGATAACCAGGAATGGGGAAGCAATAATTATAAACCAGCAAACCTGCCAGCCTTTGACAAGAATGGAAGTATTACCACATTTGTCAAACGTTTTGAAATGGCCATGCATGGGGCCAGCGACCATAACAAAGCAGCCACCATGATTAACTGCTTGGATGAGTGGAGCATTGAGTTGATTATGCCTCACATTAATGAAAATCCAACATATGCTGAAGTCAAGGAGGCTGTGCTTCATGAATTTGGAGGTCCAGAACGGATGTTGACCAGAAAATCCAAGTTTATGAACATTTGCTTTAAGAAAGATGAAGCAATTGACAAATTTGCAGATTGATTCTATTGCAAAGCTCAAGTTCTCTTAGGCGCGCGGGCTATGGTCATTTTGATGCCAAGATTGCACTAGAGCATGCAGTAGAACCTTACCCTAATCTATCAAACACTCTATTGCCTGCTTTCATGCAAAACCTTGCAACATCTGAATTGGTTGACTATTTGCACAGATGCTCAAAAAATTATGGCCCTCCTAATACTGGTTACAGATTGGGACCCGCTGCCTTTGCTGGAAAGCCCTTCAAAACCAATAAGAAGATTGACAGTAATCCGCCTGTAAAAAATGAGCAAAACTCAAATGCAAGAGCCCCACGGCCAGTGAGTGAAATTACTTGCTTTAATTGCAATCATAAAGGTCACTATGCTTCCCAATGCCATCAGCAAAATGTCAACGTAGTCCTTCCCAATACCATGCAGGAGGAGGGAAAAGAACAAGCACAATAGATGCGGGACGCTCTATTGTGCCTAAGACACCAGTCCCACCTGATTGACAAGAAAACGATGGCCACGGGGCCTCATTTAACAATGAAATTGATTCTATTTTAGTATCAAATGAAGATTCCTCAAACATACATGCAGTAACTCGCTCCCAGAGTAAGGTTGTCATACCTGAAGCCTCTGAAGTAGTCGCTAAACCCTATGTGCAACAAATACTTGAGAATATTCCAGCCAATGGGCCGAGCAATGCAGCAGATACCCCAAGCCTGAAAGGGGTCAATATAGCAATGCCAATCAACACATTCATCAATGAATGTCCCAGTATTGGGAATACTCTGAAGCACACTCTTAACTCCCTGGATTCTTCCCATATTCACTTAGTAAACTCTATTGATTCTTACTACTCTGAGTGCACTTATGTGGATATTCTGGTCAACAAGGTTAAAGTTGTAGCTATTGTTGATAGTGGAGCACCTGTAAACATTGTTTCCACAAAGCTGGTTAAGAAATTGAAAATAGCTCTGGACATTGACCATCATCAAGAATATGGGACCGCAGGCCTTAACAGCACTAAGAGTGAAGGAGCTTACAGCGCTTTGCCACTGCAATTTGGAGCTTTGGTAGTAGCCGCACCCACTATAGTGCTTCCAAATGCCAATTATGACATATTAATTGGAACTAGTTTTTTAAGGACCTATGGGATCTCATGCAATTTTAAAGAAAACATCTTGACAATATTGGGCCAATCACTTCCAATTTATTACTCTCACAACAATATGAAGCCCACAAGCTGTCATAGAAATTTTATCAATATATCTTATGCTGATGGGATAATACCAGTAGGATATATTCAGCGGGGGAATTGAAGCTGCCCCATGCCAACTGCCATAAACAAAATTGAGGAATACCTCTACATGTGAATAAGGATGTGACAATAGCTCCAGGCCATCAACTGGTTATGAGGACTGGGACCACACTGGATATTCCAGAAGGACTGTATGGGGAGGTTGTATCCCCATGGCATCATTCTCAAATGGAACCTAGTGTGGCGCCTGGAATACTTATACTGGGGCATGGAGAGATTGATGTCTTACTAGCAAATTTGACCAGCCAAAATATTAAGGTCAAGAAATATCAAGTAGTCACTTTTGTGCATCTGTTTCTGAGGGATGAGTTAATATCAGCTGTCAAATTTGGTGACTTATCTGAGTTCAGCTTACTGACTGAAACCCTTGGGGCACATACTGTAATATCTTGAGAATCATTTACCAGATTATCAGAACAACAGAAGGATGAAGCACTAGAGTTGTTTGAATGATACTCCGAAATTTTCACCAAAGATGACCAAGATTTAGGTTGTGCAAAAGGAGTTCAGCATTTTGTTGATACTGGGGACCATATGCCTATTAGAATGAGGCCAATTTGGCGCCCCAGAGCCAGTGACAAAATAGTTGGTGAAGAGTTAGACAAATTGTTGAAAAGTGGAATGATAGTGCCATCCAAAAGCCCGTGGGCCAGCCCCATTTTAATCATAAAGAAAAAAGATGGCAGCAATCAAGTTGTGATTGATTATCAACGCCTCAATGCCATTACAAAAAAGGATTCATATCCATTGCCCAGAATTGATGATGCTCTGGACCATCTGGGAGGGGCGAAGTACTTTACCGCAATGGACCTCATCTCAGGATATTGGCAAATTGAGCTGCCACCAGAGGAGCAGGAAAAGTGCGCGATGATTGCTGCTCAAGGGCTTTTTCAACTGACACGCATGCCACAGGGGCTGTGTAATGCACCGGCAACCTTTCAGCGCGCAATGGACACAATTTTGGGGGACCTTAAATTGTCCTGCATTCTGGTGTACCTGGATGACATCAATGTCTTTTTGCAAACATTTTCCAAACATCTGGAGCACCTTGAACAAGTGTTCAAATGGCTGTTGAAGGCCAATCTGAAGATAAAACCTAGAAAATGCCAATTCTTTAAAGAACAATTGGAATACCTCAGGTTCATCATTGATTCCAAGGGCTTGCGGCCTCAGCCTCAAAAGGTGGAGGCGATTAACAATATGCAACCTCCAATGAGTATGAGAGATGTTCAAGTGTTCTTAGGCATGGTAGGATACTATCAAAGATTTGTGGAAGGGTTTGCAAAGATTGCTGAGCCTCTATTCCACTTACTACAAGGAGGAGTTCATTTTTGCTGGGCAGAGGAATGCCAACAAGCCTTTGAGGCTTTGAAAAACAAAATGAGCTCAGCGCCTATCCTCCAATATCCCAATTTCAGCAAGCCTTTTATCATACAAACTGACGCCTCATTGACTGCAATTGGTGGTGTGCTATCACAGATTGGGGATGATGGCGAGGAGCATCCAGTCGCTTATTGCAGCAGGACGCTGAATAAGCATGAGCATAATTATACAGTGACTGAAAGAGAATGTCTGGCTGTCATCTATGCTTGTAAACAATTTTGGGTTTACATTCATGGCACCAAGTTTCAAGTAGTAATGGATCACAGCTCATTATGATGGCTCCACAATCTCAAGGAACCTGAAGGACGGTTAGCCCGCTGGGCTCTGAAATTACAAGTGTACAATTATGAAATTATTCATAGAGCTGGAGCGGCCCATCAAAATGCAGATGGACTATCGCGACTTCCTATTGTAGCTGTCCTGAGCAGTTTGGCTGATGAGCTTCATGAAAAAATGATTAACCAAAAGTATGGAGATGAACCACCCAAAGTTCAAAAAGTGATTGAAAAAGCATTAATTGACACCAAATATTGAAATGGAGTTCTATACAAGCTTAAGCCTGATGGACAACGTCAAATCTTCCCAAAACCTTCTGACTGAATGGAGATTATTACACAAGCACACAAGGCCGTCAGACATGGGGAAATGACTAAGACGCTAGAATTAATTTGATCCAGTTACTATTGGGATTCCATGCAATTTGATATCCAAGATGTGCTCAATAAATGTCATTCATGCCAAATTGCAAAACCTATGAAGTCAGATGTGAAATATTGGTTGATCAAACCTGACTGGGCCTGGCATACCATGTCAATTGATGTAATTGGCCCTTTGCCTGTGAGTAGCCTAGGCAACAAATACATAATTGTTGCTATCAACCATCTAATGAAATGGGTGGAAGTGAAAAGCAATTCAAGACGTCAGGGCCCTAACTACTGCCAAGTTCATTATGGATAATATTATCTATAAGCATGGATGCCCCCAGAAGATCTTGACAGACAATGGCACGAATTTTACTGCCCAAATGGTACAACAGCTAAATGAGTTGATGTCCATCAAAGGAGTGTTGTCAACACCATACCATCCTGAGACTAATGGTATGGTAGAGCGAGTGAATGGCACTTTAGTTGGCATTTTATGCAAAAATGCAGCCTTGGCGCCTTTGCAATGGGCAACTTCAATTAGTGCGACCATGTTTGCATACAATATTGGACACCACAGCAGCACAGGCCACTCTCCATTTTGACTTTTGTATGGTAGACAGCCCGCTCTGCCTCCATTATTATATTCAGTACTCAGTTCAACTGACGCAATTAACCCAAATAACTATGTTGAGCAACTAGCAAAGACCTTAATCAAGTTGCAATCTGAAGCTTATCAAAATGTGATTAGTCAAAAAACTATTCAGAAGAGCTATGATGACGCTAAATGAGCTATGGTGACTAAGTTCAAGGAAGGAGATTTAGTAGTATATTGTGACACTCATAGCGCAGGCCGCGCGCACAAGCTAGCCTCGCTTTGGAAGGGTCCATTTATCATATTGGAGAAATCATCTGAAGATGTATATACCATTAAGGATCAAGGCGGCTGGGTTGTAAATCAAGTACATGCTAAGTTCCTTCATCTGTATCATAAAGAATAATAATACAAAAAAGAGAAAAAGAAAAAAAAATATATATATATATAATTTAGATATAATAAATATAAATATAAATAATGAAAAAATAATAATTGCAAGCCATAGAGTTTAATTTATAATTTGATGCCTCACTGGCATTAGAACTAGCATACCCCTTCTTTGGTAGGGGGAGGAGAGTGCAATCAAATCAAAGAAGCCTGCAATGGAATTGGAGAGATATAAATTTCATACAAGTCCTGACTATCTAGACCCTGGCGGAGATGTGCCAAACCCAAGAAAGCTCAGCACCAGGCACGCTGGCCCTGTTGGCTTAGGAAAGGCCATTGAACTAAAGGGAAAGTCCATTGGAAGGGACTCCAGAATAGGTGGGAGAGTTTTGACTCTGGAGTAAATGCCGCTGAAAGGAAGATACAATTGGCAAGAAGGCTCTCAAGGCAGGGGTAAATGGAAGGGAGAAACTCTTTTGCATGCAAAACATTTGGGAATGGGCCTCATCTAATACCCTGCGCATGTTAGGCATGGTATCAGTAGGAAGCGATGAAGGAGGGAAGCGAACGCATGCACCCAAAAGAGCCATCTGGGGGACATACTTTTTGGGAAGCCCCTTAGCCAAGCTCTTACAAAGGGCTCAATATAACACCAGGATGCGCCAATCCTTTGAAATTCTGAGTCTTGAGTCCCAATGCGATGTGAAAATTGGTATGTACTGAAGCAAGTTCACACCAAAGCCTAGCAGCAGAGTTAGCAAAAATAAGGGCCTGGTTGGCCTCAAAAATATCATATGTGGCAACCTCAGGACAGTTGTAAGTGCGGATGACAAGTATGCGTTCACAAGCTCTGACATCAAAATGAGCTCAAGACCCAACGAAGCCACGCTGCCCATGTGAAGGGAGGAAGCAAAATTTTTGAAGTGAAGACATTAAAAAGTGAAAACAAGAAGTCCAGAAGAAGATCCCCATCCAAAGCGAATTGATTTTGGATCAGGGTTTCTTTGGACTGAACACTTTCAGAAGGCTGAAGAGATAAAGAATATGTTGAAAGGGGATCCCGATCAACCCATCAGGATGTTCAACTGATTGTACCTGAAGCCATGGAGGCTTGTTCAGGTTGATTGATTGGTGTTATTGCAGCGGGTTGTGAAGCCAAACTTTCTATTATTGTGGAAGTGTAGCTGGTCAACCCAGCTTGAGGAACCATGGGCAACACACCTAAGTTGACCATAACTCACCGCATGGACTTGCTTAGCCTTAGGAAGGCTCATCGTTTTGAGGCAGAAAGGCTATTGAGATAATGTTCATACTTGGAGGAGCGCGAAAAGCTTAGACATTGTGACCCAAGAAGAAGGGTACCCACCGCTTATATCCAGTCAAGGTGGGGGAAGTGTTGAGTAATTGACTGGACCTAATCGTCAGATATTTGATAGGGACATAATAATGTTAGCATGCTTAAAACTTATTATGGATCATATCAGATATCAGCGATTATGGACCAGGTATATTCTAAGCTTATGCAAAGCTTAGGATCCGCGGCCTAGCGATTTCAATTAACAATATTCAACTATGATGACATGGGCTTGAGTGCTTTGTTAATTAGGTCGGACTTAAATTAAATTTTGACTTAATAACTTGAGTACATGGGCTTTTTTGGTCTATGTCAAAATTAGTTTTAATGTTGGTCACATTTTTGATCAAATTAATTACTAATTAGTGATACAAATCGCCTTGGTATGTGCTGCCAATTACATGTGAAGGTAAATTGGTTCAGTTATTTTAAAGATGTGTCTGAAATGCCATCTCAAGTGTGATGAAGGTGTTTACTCCAGCCCTGAGGCTGAGCAGAATGCCCTGAGTTGAAGTATTTGTAGACTTTCTTATAGATATTTTACATGGCCAAGTGCCATTGAAAATGAGACGTCATGGGTAAGATGTGGTGAATATTGGGCCCTATAAATAACCCTCAAGTTGATACTAATAAAATACATTCAACTACTGGACTTGTTTATAATTTTTTTATAAACTTTTTGCATTTAGTACTTTCTTTTGTATTAGTCAATTTTTACTTGGGATCAGTAGGATCAGGGCGGCATGCCATCGTCAAAGTAAAATGACAGGGTATACAAATTAATTACTACCAAGAAGTCAGACCTTAAATTTTAAATCACCATCCTGTCTATTGTCTCCACACAATAGATGCCCAAAACTTTACCCTACAAGTAGAGAAGAACCATTCATCAGAATAAAGCCCAAAATTCAACAAAAGGGATTATCATAAATTAAAAAATTACTAATATATCCCCTAGGTTATCAGCCTAGGAAGCCATATCAGATGGCGAGGAGGTTTTAAGGAAACATTTGTCCAGCGCCCGCTTTAGCTGGCAGACCATGGCAGACAGCATTGGGGTGGGAGCATCAGTGACATGGGGCATAAGGAGGTTTAGTTGGGGGTTTTCTTCATTAATGAGGCTGGCGGTGTCCATCACCTCAACATATTGAGCAAATTGATGCACAGCAAAAATGATGAGAGACAGCACATAAATAAATGACTTGATGTGCTGGCAGGTTTCAGTATAATTGGGGTCGAAAAGAAAAGTTTTTGCTGCATCAATGCAAGCATGGCTCACACTGAAAGCAAGCTCCTCAATTTTATACTTCTCATCTTCCTCAAAATCATGAGGAGAATTGGGGATAAGAATGCCCTTGACAAGGGCTCCATTGCCCCATGGAGTTGCTGGCGGAGGAGGGTGTTGGCTGGGGCAGCTTCAGCCGCTACTGCCATCCTGGTGATATTTTTATAAATGAGAAACCCATTTTTAGATGAAAATGGTGGGAATGTGATTCGGGAGGGTTAATGAAGAACTCCTCCAAAGCAAAATCAGGTTTCACATGGTATGGCCATTCATCCTCATCAGTCCATTCGAGATCCTTGAATAGATTGGATTTAGCCAGCGCTGGGCCAGCCACAGGAATCGGGGCTGTGGACAGAGCTGATTGGCCATGTGCTGTCAACCATGGCAGCTCAGCTGAAACTGGTTCAGCCACTGACTCAGGATTCCATAATCAAGTCAAATTTTCATAATTTTTAAATTTACTTAAATTTTGATTGGCAGCCAGTTTGGAAGCAGCGCCCGAGTTCCCCAATGTTGGGGGTGATAGGATTGAGCCCCATTCAAAAAATTGGGGTGAGGCAGCCACCGGGTGGCACCTGAGCCCTGAGCAGCAGATGTGTCAGAAGCGGCAACTGTAGGGCACTTGCGCTTTGAGTGGTCAAGCTCAAAGCACAAAGGGCAAATGATGCAGCTGTTTTTGATGCGCACCCAGAATGGGTGATCAGGGGCAGATCTGATCATGGTGCGGGGGGGAATTGTGAGGTGAGAGTCACAATGAAATGGGAAGATTGTTGCAAAGGCGTGAGGCCCTGCCAACTGATCCGCCCCATTGGGAACCACAAACTGCAACATGGGGTCTGCGCTATAAACAGCCAAACCCTCCATGAGCTTGTGGCAGAGGCGTTTGGGGGAAAGGAAAGAGGGAAATCCAGCAAACTGGACCACCAAAGTGGCCTCATATGGGAGCTGGGTGCAAACAGTGGGAAAAGGGATCTTATCAAATTAATTGCAGCTTGGCTGCTGCCACTGCATAAGCTTCAGAGCGGAAGCCAAGGTCAAAATACCCCTTAAAGGGGTGGAAGTCAATATATCTGGCAGGATTGAAAACTGCCATGGCCATCTTGATGATGGCTGCGCTTGTGCATGGGAAGATATTCCCATATTCAACCCAGAGGCCAAAATTTAAATTGCTCTGTGGGAGCACCAAAGGGCTCCAGAGCACCGCCTGAGATCTGGCGAGGTGGTGGGCCAAGTCCTGAGGGGGACATAACGCCTAGTAGCATTGGGAGGGCTAGCAGAGCCAGCCCAGGCGTGCTTTGGCGGTGGCTGAAAGACACCATATGGCGGCGCACCACCACCCCAAGCCAGGGCAGCAGGTGTCAATTGCATTGACATTGGTAAGTTTTGGCTTAATTGAGTGGTTGTTTTTGTATGTTTTTTAAAAATCCAATTTGGCTTCTATTTGGGTATTGAAGCGAAAGAAAGATTTGATTACATTTTTCTTTTTTCTGATGGTCCATAGGACTTTTAGGTGTTAACTTTGGGTCAGTACCAAACGATTCTGTATACTTGTTAGTTGATTGTGTTCCTAATAATTGGCACCAATTGCTGAGATTTGATGCATAGGGAATCAGCCATAATATGTGAGCGTATTTGGCCCAAGTTTATTGATTAAGTACTTGATTGAATCTAAGTTGAAATATTCAGCCCAAATCGTGTAATTGCAATAGGCTTTGAGGTGAGAGTATAGGTGTTAGCTCGAGCATTGAAAGGATAATTATCCTGATCTGATGGTTGCTGAAGATTTATTTTTGAGTCAGCCACCAGAATCTGACACTGCCAAATGTATGTCACCAGAGAAGCCGTAAACAAGGATCTGATTGTGGATTGAGTTAGGTGGTATAAGGGAACAAAAACTATTGAGGACATCCTAAGTATTTTATGGGAATACTGTTCAAGCGTTGGACTCAATACTAGTACTTTATTCAACTATATATATAATAATCTTCATAATATT
>JAKSZP010015438.1:0-16430 GCA_022478985.1 Massospora cicadina | reverse complement strand
TTTGAAAAAAGGTCTTCCTTACTGCTCTAGTCCTCATGCGTGCAGACACCTTTAAGTCTTTCATTGTATCTTTAGACTCATCTTCAGTTGCCATGGGTGTATTTCTTCTCCAAGAGCGTGATGGATTTGAGCATCCAGTTGGTTACTTTTTCTAGAAATTCTTAGATACTGATCAATAATGGGCAAATTATGCAAAAGATATTGTGTTCTATTTTGGGCAATAACTTACTAGTAATACCTTCTCCAGGGGGCCCAGCATGAGATTATAATGTGAACTAATATGTGTCTCTAATGTCTTATAAAGTACACCATAAGCTCGCCCACCATCACTCCTGAAATTAAGGATATCTATGAAACTTCAAATTAAGTATAATCTCTTCATAAAGAGACTTTTATTGTCTTAAAACATGCTAAGTATAAACCATGCCATAGACCAAAGCATAAATGAACTCTCTAACCTCAACATAGTCGTTCCTATTTTGAAGAATCTGATGATGCCCCCAATATTTACTCTCTTTTGTCAGCTTGTCCTCAGAAGCGCCTCTCCTTGAATTGTTTTTGACACCCAGCTGATCTCCTAAGAGGAATCTTATTATATTAAGTCTTAAAATTAAGTTCTAGAAATGTACTCACTATTTCCTCAAACATATGGAAAGTTTTAGACGGAAAGAATTCGTGTTTCATCTAAGCTCCATGATCAAGTTATTCAAGAACATCATAATCCCTCAACTGTGGGTCACCCAGGGTCCAGAATTATGAGGGTTTGGTTAGGAGCACTTATAGCTGGGTAAGATCCTTTTAAGAAATCCCATCATGGATCATAGTGAGTAGTATGTTTGGGTTATGAAACACACTGGTTTTGATAAAACTCTTTAATACATTGTAACATGCTGAGGGTCCTTGGACCTTAGCATCAATCAATATAATCATGGATTTCCCTCCCTCCAAGGTATATGATGCCATCTGGTGGGCGTTGATCATTTTATCAATTTTACACTCTTAACCCCTCAAACACAACGGTTAAGTCTGAGGAAACCACGGCACTATTTGTTAAGCACGTATCTCTATGGTTGATCTCTTTTTTTGCACTAGTGGTGCCCAACCCAAAAAGGGGGAGCCGCCACGCATCTTTACTAAAAATGGGCCAAACAAAGGGACTAATAGAAATTAAGAAAATTCCTAATAGGCACCTCAGCTAAAAGCCTAAGAAGCCATATCAGAAGGTGAAGAAGCTTTGGTGAAGCTTTTGTCCAGCGCCCACTTTATCTGGTTGAGCATGCAGACAGCATAGGGGTTGGGGCATCAGCAGCATGTGGCATAAGGAGGTAGAGCTGGGGGTTATCTTCAGTAATAAGGCTGGCAGTATCCATCGCCTCAGTATATTGAGCAAGTTAATACTCAGCTTAGTGATTAAAGCAGGCATAAAAAATGAATGACTAGATGCACTGGCGGTTTGGTGATAATTGGGATTGAACATGGAAGTTATTGTTGCATCAATGCATGCGCGACTCACACCAAAGCAAGCTCTTTAATTTCATATTTTGCATCTTCATCAAACTCATGAGTGAAGTTGGGGATTGTAATACCCTCCACAAGGGGCTCTATCGCCTCATGAAGATGTTGATGGAGGAGAGTGTTGGCAGGGGCAGCAGCTTTCTCCACTGCCATTTTATTTATATTTTTATATACTGGATAACTGTTTTAGGGCGAAAATGGCATTAATGAAAACTGGAAGGTTTGACGTAAAATTCCTTTAAGGCAAAATCAGGATTAATATTATAAGCCTAATCTTTTGCATATTCATTTGAGCGCTTTGAATGGATTTAAATCAGCTAGTGCTGGCCCAGCCACCGGAATTGGAGGAATGGAGGAAACTGATTGGCTGTGCATAGTTGACCATGGCTGCTCAGCTGACACTGAGTCAGCCATCAACTCACGATTTCATAATCTGATTGAATTCTCTAAATTTTTAATATTTTTAAATTTTTTTGGCTGCCGCCTTTACAGAGGTACCAGAATTGACAAGGAAGGGGCAGGAGGATTGAGCTCCATTTGAAAAATAGGCTAAACTGGCCACTGACTCAACGCCTGAGGGAGGAGTGGCAGAAGTGGCAGAGACGGAAGCTGTTGGGCACTTGCACGTTGAGTGATTAGGCTTGAAACACAAGGGGCAAAGGGCACAGCCATTCTCAACACATACCCAGAATGGGTGATCAGGGGTAGATCTGATCACCATGCGGGGAGGATTGTGAGGTGGGTGTTATGATGGAATGGGAAAATTGTCACAAAGGCCTGAGGCCTTGATAAACAATCAGCACCATTGGGGACCATGAATTGAATCATGGGGTCTGCGCCTTAAATGGGTAATCCCTCCATGATTTTGTGGTGGAGGCGTTATGGGGAAAGTTGGGAGGGCAATTTGGCAAATTGAACCACAAGAGTGGCATCAGCTGGGAGCCAGGTGAGAATGGTAGGAATAGGGATATTTTTTAAAATAATCAGCATGTTTGCTGCTGCTGATGCCTGGGCCTCAGACCCAAAGCCCAGGTTGAAATAGCCCTTGAAGGGGCGAAAATCGATAAACCTGGAAGGTTTAAAAACTACCATGGTCATCTCAATGATAGCTGCACTCACGTATGGGAAAAGCATCCATACTCAACCCAGAGGCCAAAATGCAGGTTGCTCCAAGGGAGCACCAAAGTGCTCAGGAGCACCACCTGTGAGGTCGCGAGATGGTGGGCTAAGTCCTGAAGTGGGACATAACTCTCAGTGGCATTGGGAGGGCTATCAGAGCCAGCTCAGGCGCACTTTGGTGCCAGCTAAAGAACGTTAGAAGGTGGCGCACCACCCCACACTGGGGCAGCAGGCGTCAATCATACCGACATTTTTTTATTGGGCTCAATTCAAGTGGCTGTTTTTTGTAAAATAAAACTCAAAAATTCAGCTTTGATTCAATTATTAAAGTGAAAGAAAGGAATTTTATGGTTGGTCTCCCAAGAGAGATAGTAAGCGACCAAGGTCCCCAATTAACCGAAAATTCTGTGGCGTCCTACTTTATTTCAACTAGATCAGACTATATAAGTCAAATGCTTATCACCCTCAATTGGATGGTCAAATTAATAGGGTAAATTAAACCTAGGAGCAATATATCCACTTTTATTCCTCAACTAGTCATGACACATTTGCTTCAGATCTCACAACCTTGTGCTTTAGATTTTCACAGCCTCACATCCTCCACTCCCCCACTGCAGAGGAGCACTTGACCCACATACATGAAACAAAAAATATTGACTAAGAGCACTTGCCAAAAACAGTTGAAGAATATCAGAAAATTCATGGACTGAAAGCGCAACCTTGGCTATAAGCTCAAGGAAGGATCCTTTATCATGTTGTTTTTCCATATCTTTGCCATAGGAACTCTTTCCCAAAAGTTAGCTTACAAATGTTCTGGCACTTATTAAATGCTGAAAAACTTGGGAATAGCACCTTAAAATCATACTCTTTAACCAATGAAAAAAACACAAAATGTTCCAAGTGTCCCAGTTGTCACCATTCAAATGCCCTATGTCCTCCCCACCTGACCTATCATGATTGACAATTCCCAGAAGGCAGAGTGAGAGGTGATAGTGTCATCATGGAATCACGTCGCTTATTTCAGTACCTGGCGGCCTGGAAGGTTGTACTTCCTATTAATAGCTAGGTAAGCATGAAAGATTGATTTAACTTAAGGAACTTGTGGATGAGTACATATCTTCCAACCCTAGTTTCCCTTCCCCCTCAGATCTTTATACTCTTTTTAACACCAATCTCACAAAGAGCGTAAAAGTTACATCCCCATCCATTCCCAAGAAAAGAAATGTATCCTGTTTTCAAAGAATATGATAATTTAAGTACCACTGGCCAGCCCCTTCAGCTGTATTACAAGCAATACATCATAGGAGTAATAAAAGGCTCAAGCCCTCAGTAGCCCCTTTTTCTCAGATCAGAGACCTATCTCAACGGTATATGAAAGATGGGTTACTGCTCTGGCCCCAAAGGAAACTATCTTCCACCTATTCATCTTTTACCTTGGTAAAGATGATTGAAAGGGTGTACATGGAGGTGTTCCAGTACAGTGGCCTCCTGAAGGACCCTAGGTCCCATCCCAACCAAGAACTGGGTACTGAAAATATGCTAGAAATTTCCCAGCCCATAATAGTCTTATATAAGCCCTAATACACTTGATAAGTTACCAGACTCACATCTGTAGTATAGTTTCTGATTGTTCTCGCTGATCTCTCAATTCATACCAATGCTTGTTCAATATGATTTCATTATACAAACAACTTATTGTAAAACTAATAGCAACAGCTCACCCATCCTCTGAAACCATCCAAGATTGATAGTATTCCTCTGGATTGATCTTTAGTCTGGAGCAACACTATCAAAGATTTTATGGAGTGATCCATAGCCACTCACAAAAATAACTGTGCTGTTCCAACCTATCCAATTAGGTTTGCTACATAAGCCAAGTCTCAAGCCAATTCCTAAACTATATTATAACTCTTCATTACCCCTAAGCATAAGCAAACTACTCTCCTCAGGGTAGGTCTCCAGTTTATTTCTCTCCTTTAAATTCCACTAAAATAAACCACATTTTCATAATTTGTCTTCTGTGGAATCCATCCTCCAATTCTGTCTTGTTTACCAGTATTATCTAACCTTGCAAGCCGGCATCATTAAAGAGTCATTAGAGTTATTGGAGTTGGCATTGCTCATCTTTAATAAATTAGAACTCTTCAGTGTAAACAAGTCAACAAAAGTAATCTGTTTATCTGCCAATATAGTTGTGCCTACTGTATATGTCTATAATTACACTATACTCAACTGATTTGCCAACAATTTGGCGCGATCCACCTAATCTATGTAACTATACTCCTTGAACCATTACCACTTAAAAACAACTGCAAAACTTAGAGGGTATCTTGACTTCCCTGCCTCACCTGCTCATGGTGTTGCCACTGTAAGACACATGGTTGCCCAATCCAGTCTTCTGGCTTGTTCTAGGGCCTCTAATATATTAATGAATCAATTTACTCCTCATTTAACCTTTAGAACTTCCCACTATCATGTTTCTAGGTCAACTGAGCCTTTGAAATTCTAGAATTACTAGGTACTAGCTCACCAAGCTTTTATGGTCAGTCTTCTTTCAGTAATGTTGCACCATAATAGATTGAGCAAAGCTTTAGAGTTTTGGAAATCCTGAGTTCAGGTAATACATGTCATTGCCAATTGAACCTTCTGAATTTAAAATGTCTGTCAGGATAGGGTAGCTGAGGGTAATAGTTCCTCCAAAGCGTACCAAAATGGATGGGATAAAATTCCCCACAGAGAGTAGACAGCAGGGAGAGCTGGGAATTCTAAATGTAGGGGCTGATAAATTGCTAAGAGCAATGTAATAGTTGACGAGAGACCTATTATATTAAAACTGGTGATTGTGAAGTTGATGTCCTGAGAGGTTCTTGCTAAACAGAGGCTCAAGAAATAAATAAAATCAAGAACGCACTAGTGGTTAAACGTAACTTTATTTAGTGAAATGAACGGATACTTATAGGCTGTGTTTTTATCCTTGGTTTTTCAGGGTAATGACGTCCTCCACTGAGTAAGATCTTCAGCACCCTGACGTTAATACGGGGGATTTTATGGCAGGCTTTCCTTTGACAAGTTGATTAGGTGATGGAAAATTATGCTCCATTGAAGTGAGAGGAAATTTTGGAGAGGTATCAGAGGTAGAGAAATTAGAGTGGGGCTGAGTGAAAGCGGGTTGAATCCCAACAACAACACCCTCAAGATCTTGCCGAGGGGGATGGTACTTGCACAGGAAATGGCTATGGACGCGATTGACTACAGTGCCAGTACCAGTATCATCAATAGAGTATTCAGGCCTTCTACTGTGTATCACCTGATAAGGACCAGACTAAGTGGTGACAAGCTTGTGGTTCTTACCCCCGGGGCAATGGTGGTAGAACAAGACTAAATCTCCTAAAGAGTATTCAGGGAGCATAGGTCGGCACTTATTGAATTGAACCCCTTCTCTAAAATTGGTAGTTTTTATAGATTCATTAGCCATAGCTTGAAGACGTATGATCTCATCAGTTAACCGTTGCAGGTTAAGCTCTGCATTGCTTAGATTAGCTTATTCAAGAAAGGATAAAGGCTGGAAGGAAAGAGCGACTCTTGCCCATATAAATCTTGGAAAGGGGACATCTTAATTATCCTGTGATAGCTAACTTAATAGGCCAATAAAGCGCTAGGGAGAATTTTATTCCAATGCACAGGGTTTGAAGCGGCTAATTTCCTTAGAATGGAAAATAAAGTACCATTATCACGCTCTACCGCGCCATTGGTGGCGGGGTGATATGGTGTAGTAAAAAGGTGCTTTATACCTAGAAAAGAGTTAATTTCTAGACTATAGAAGAGTTAAAAATGTGCCATTGTCTGATAACAGTACCAGCGGGCAACCTTGATGGGAGAATACTTGTTGGTACAGGAAGAGGGCAGTAGCTCTAGCAGTAGCATGTGGGACTGAAGTGGTCTCAACCCACTTTATTAGGTGATTGATGGCAAGGATAATATAGCGATGTCCATAGACAGCCACAAGTAATGGTGCTATAACATCAATGTTAACAGTATCAAAAGACGCCCCAAGGGGCTACGAGCTTGAATTTAAAGCATGGATTGGACTTGTCCTGGGAACAGCAGATTAAGCAACTTTCCTAAACATCATGAATTGACTCGGCCATATTCTCCCAGTAGCATTTGGTTTTTAGCCACTCAAGGGTTTTCTTTATAGCCCCGTGACCAAGGGTTTTATTGGCCTCCATGATAGTTCCACTATGAAGCAAAGGGCAGAGATAGGGCAGAAAAGAGGTGCCAAACTGTTTTACCTAGACACCATCAATAACTTTAGTGTTAGCAGCCATCTTCTTTAGTCATGCTTGAACGTCTGGAGACTCTTGAGGCCACAACCTAGGATGAGAAAGAAGCTCAAAGAGTCGATCCTCTTCAGGGATAGTTACATGTAAAATAGGGAGGTGGGATGACCCATCCGCATTTTGATGAATAGGCCAGATATGTGAACTATAGAAAATTATAGTTTTGGAGACTGAGGGCCCAGCGAGCTAACCTCCCATCAGGATCTTTTATTTAACTAAGCCAATGGAGGTTAGAATGGTCAGTAACAATTGTAAAATCTTTACCATACAAGTAGGGGCGGAAGTGTTTTATAGCAAGTAAAACTTCCAGGCACTCACGTTCAGTAATTGAGTAATTCCGCTCTGCCTTGGTTAATGTCTTGATAAAATAAGCAACTGGGTGGTCAACTTGGTCTTTTTCTAACTGGAAAGGATAGCTCCTACTGCGGTGTCACTGGCATCAGTGAAGAGAACAATAGGTTGCTCAAAATTAGGGTGTTTAAATTTGGGAGATTACAAGGCAGTGCATAAAGAATCAAAAGACTTTTGCTGTTCAGGGCTCCAAAAGAAGGACACATTTTTGTGCAAGAGTTCAACTAAAGGCTCAGCAAGGTCAGCGAAGTGAGAGATAAACTGGCTGTAGTAGCCTACCATTCCCAGAAAGACTTGTCTCATAAATTCTCTGGAGTAGACATGCATTCAAAGGCAGAGACTTTATCTGGAATGGGGAGGATACCTTGCCGCGTCACCTTGTGTCCTAAAAATGCCATTTCTCCTTCAAAAAATTTACTTTTAGAAGGTTTTAGTTTTAAGGAGGCCTCCCATAGCTGCTGGAAGACCTGTCGAAAATGATTGAGATATGCAGTAAAAGTTTGGGAGAATATAGTGACATAATCAAGGTATAAGAACACACAAATGGTTTTAAGGTCCCCAAACAACTGGTCCATAGCTCGTTGGAAGGTGGCATGGGCGTTGCATAACCATGAAGCATATGTGCGGGCTCAAACAACCCCTCATGGGAGATAAGGGCACACTTGGCACAATCCTTAGCGGAAAGATCAATCTGCCAGTAGCCACTGGCAAGGTCCATCTAAGAAGAATATAGGGAGCCTGATAAGGACAACAAGGAGTCATCAATATGGGGCAAAGGGTAGCTGTCCTTACGAATAATAGAATTCAATTGTCAATAGTCCATAACAACATGGTGGCTCCCATCCTTCTTCTTGATCAACAGGAGAGGTGAGGATCAGGGACTAAGCGATGGTTGAAAAAGGCCAGCCTTGAGCAATTGATTTAATTAGAGGGTAGCCTGGGCTTCTTCAGTTTTTGACTTTCGATAGGGTTGAGAGTGAAAAGGAGCAGCATCTCCAGTATTGACCTGGTGTTGTACGCCTTACATATGGCCATAATCATGGGGGCCAGAGGAGAAAATATCCGAATACTCATCAATCAAAGCTTCAGCAGCCGCTTTTTACTCAGCGGATGAATCAGAACCAATTTTTATGAGCACTGCAGCAATGACAGGAGGCACCTCTAAATCAAAATTACAAAGGGTCCCAACGCCATGAACATCCATCATCTGGTCATAAGGCAAGAGGCGGACATAAGCGATAGGGTAATTCAGCTCAATGACTTTAGGAGATTGGAAGAGGTTGGCTAGAAGTACAGTGACAGTGCCTTGATAAGCGGGATCTAAAACCCCTGGACAGGGGAGAGCTTCGAATACAGAGGGGTTAGGTAAACTAGAAATATTGAGCAAGTGATCAGGAGGGGAACCAACTGGATACCAGTGTCCACCAGGACTTGGGCCTGCAGAGGTATGGTAATGACTTGGGGGAGAATGTAAAGGCATCCCTCCTCAGCCTCAACCATGGGAGGGGGCAACTTAACTTTGGACCCCAACACATGATATTCTAAACGCTCTATGGAAGTAGGAGACTCAAGAAGGCACGTCCTAAACTTCCTCTTCCTTTTTTCCTTAAGAGCAGAAGTTAAAAATATGGGACATGGTATCCTAATATAGAAATAAAGTTATCCTTAAAGTTAGATAGTAGCAGCATGTTCCATAAGGAATCCAGTGCCTAATAGGAGGTCGTAGCTATTATTATCCAGCGCTATAGCAGGGATAGAGAGCTGTAGTCCACCTAGATTTAGGGGCAAGTGGGAGTAAGCACCCATAGCTCGAGCATATGCGGTACCAGCTGTCCCATGTTATAATGAATAGTTAAGATCAGGCTGAATCTTAATTTATTCGATTAGTTGAGAAGAAATGATGTTAATCAGATAGCCAGAGTCAATAGTAGTGAGAACCTTCACCTTGTGGACCACCACTTCCACATGGGCTACCATCACTCCCCACTGGGCTGGGATAGAATATATAGCTGCAGGGGCCGGCTTAGAAAGAGGATAAAAAGAAGTATCGCTAGGTTTGTTATCAATGGATGACTCAATATGGGTTTCCTCTTCAGGAGCACTAGGGACAGCAAGGTAAGCAGAAAGGATATTAACTTATTAACTTTGAGGCACAGTAAAGTCGTCAGCATAGGGAACCTCTCTCCATATGCTGACCCCTCTTTTGCTTTTTCTTCAGCCATTTTTGTCCAACAATGTTGTATGGTGTGATTGTGATGGCTACAGTAGGTGCAGTTGGGTCAAACTCGATTTCTCCCAGACTCATTATTATTCACCACATGAATTTGAGGACAAGAGGCGAAGCGGAAGCAGGAGCAGCAGTAACTACAGATGCAGGAATTTCAAGAAGATCCTCCTTAATATCTAAAATAGAAGTAAAGTTTTGTTTAACTGAAGTCATGTGAAGATGGAGCTGCGGGCTGAACTCTAAAGTGGACAGGACAGCAACAATGGCATCATCAAGTGTGAGGCGGTTATTAGTTACCAACGCTTTAGCCTCAACATATAATTGAGCAGCAAACTCTTTGGGGATTTGCCCTGCCTTAATTTGATACTCATGAAGGCCTGTTTCTGATTCGCCAAGGTGAGGTCACTACCAAATTCTTTACTAAGCGCAGCCTTCACCTCAGCCCAAGTACTGCACTGCATGAGGTGGGGTACCATGATTTCCTGAGTGGATCTACTAAGGCAAGAGGGTAAGTATTTAACTTTTTGTTGATCTGGAGCTTACTCCATTGTGCTCTCAAAAATATATAAAAATGAAGCAATAATTCCTTATCCCAGAGGAACTTTTCTTTAAAAGAAGGTTTAAATCTAGTTCCCATGGGAGCCAAAATAACATTAACGCCCACTGGGATAGTTCAATTAATTTTGGATAACTTGGATTTGGAAGGAGGCACAGGATTTTGATTTAAATCAGCCTGTGTCAAAAACTGTTCAAATCATCTTGAAGAGCCTTAATTTGGGCAATTAAGGAATCTTTAGATGCTTTTTGTTGAAGTTCATTGTATAATGATTCACTTTTAAAATTGATTTTGAATTAAAAATCATAGCTCATAATTGTCTTTCTCCAATCTAAATTTTTTTCTTTTTATTGAGTTAAATCTAGCAGTGAGTGAATTGTAAAGATGGTAAGTGTTGTCTAACCCTTCCTTAGTTGTATCAATAGTAAGGTTTGGATCAACAGGTTCTCCAGAGCGATATAGCCAACAGCCTTGGGCAATATTTTCAAGGTCTTTTTCAAGAGCAAGAAGGCAGCTGTTTAAGGAAGGATCTTCTGGAGGGGAAGGTAAATGCACAGTCAGACCTGGGAGACCAGGAGAGCCAGGAAGCCCATAGCCAGGAGGGCAGTTGGCACAGTTGGCCCTTCATCTTCATCACAACCAGGGGGCCCCATCACCCCTGCAGGGCCAGCTGATCCCTGCTCCTTGGAGGGGCCTGGGTGACCCACAGGACCAGGAGGCCCTGGGATTTTGGGCACGCCTGAGACATTAAACACTGGTTGTATTGCTGATTCAATCTGATTCATTTGTACAAAAGATTGTTTGGTTAAAGCATTAAGCTGGCTGGCGTGATTAATTTTGGCTTCTTGCAACTGACTCATAATAATTGTGGTGGTCTCAGTAAATTGGTTAGCTACTTCTTCGCAAAGCAGACTACCCAATCCTATATCCAGTTGGGAGAGTTGGTTTTAATAGCGTAGCTTGGTTAAAATTTTTAAGAATGGCCTCACGGTTGTCAATTATGACCAAATAAGCTTTGTAGAATTCTAAAAGATAGGAGTATATTTCTTGGTAAAAGGTATACTGTCTCAAGATTTCCTGATGGTGGATTCCCATCATTTGAACTAAATGGTAATGGTTAGGTGTTCAAACTGTCATAAGTATCACTCCATGTAAGATACTCCTACTTTGGAGCTGGGTAAAGTGACAGATTCATATAGAGCTCGCATATTATCACAAATGGCAGATGCTTGGTTACAATGAGAGCAATCTCCAGGGAAAAGAGCTCCTAGAAGTTATAATTTAATAATATAAGCAACACCTGTAGGCTGAAAAAGATATTAATGGGGTTCAAGGGTCAGAACAGAAAATTGAGCATAGCATGGAATTGCATAAGATTGGGTTTGTTGCTCTCAGTGTCGCAGTTTCCATTTAAAGTTACCTAATGAGTGACGCTGGATATTTCAGTAAGTGGCCAAGTAGAGTCTTGGGGGTGGAATCATCCATAGTGAATATATTACTAATCAGGTAGTTTGGGAGTGTACTTGGCATGGAGCACCAATTATTTTGTTGGGATAGGGTAGCTGAGTGTAATAGTTCTTCTGAAGCGTACCAAAATGGATGGGATAAAATGCCCCACAGAGAGTAGACAGCAGGGAGAGCTGCTAATCTAAATGTAGGGGCTGATAAATTGCTAAGAGCGTTGCAATAGTTGACGAGAGACCTATTATATTTAAGCTGGTGATTGTGAAGTTGATGGCCTGAGAGGTGCTTGCTAGACGGAGGCTCAAGAAATAAGTAAAATCAAGAACGCACTAGAGGTAAAACGTAACTTTATTTAGTGAAATGAATTTTTTATATTTTAGATCCCACTTTTCTCTCTCGTTGCAATCACTTTTGCAACTTATTCAATTCAAGTCTTAATCTAGTTTGATAATCTCACAGAGGAGATTAGTCTGCGCCCATGTCAGGGAGCAGTTGGGCAAGTAAGGTAAGAGGCACAGGTGGTAGGCCCACGACCTCCAACGTTTGAAAATGCCCCGGAGAAACTGGCGGATTAGAAAAAAAATAAAAAAACTGGCGGTCACTATTTCCCCAGAAATCCTCACTTGAAAGGCGTGATGTAACTAGTACATCAACACGCCGCACTCTCAACTACTCTCATTGGTGGAATATGGAGTCCGGGTGTTCCTGGATATCCAACAAACAGCTTTATGGGAAAAATTTTGTGGGGATGTGCACACTTATTTCCTGACCGCGGTGTACATTGCACCTCACTCCATGTCATGCGGTTGGCTGGATCTCAGTTTCAAAAACAAGGAGGCAGCAGATGAAGCTGCTGCGGTGCGCGTTGTGATTGACCTCCCTGAAGGGCAGCGGGTTGTTGAAACCAAGTGCACCAGATGGACAAAATCCAACCAAATTTTCCTCACGTTTGACTTTTTGCCCACTACAGTCA
Source organism: Massospora cicadina (assembly GCA_022478985.1). Classification (NCBI taxonomy): domain Eukaryota; kingdom Fungi; phylum Entomophthoromycota; class Entomophthoromycetes; order Entomophthorales; family Entomophthoraceae; genus Massospora; species Massospora cicadina. The sequence continues at coordinate 3,885 of JAKSZP010015438.1, read as the reverse complement.
AGCGTGCCATTCTGGAGCAGCACCTGAAAGATGGTCTCACCATATATGGCAAAATACAATCCTTTGAGATGCAACGCTTTACGCTGATGCCACACCTGCGCACTGGCAAAGCCATTGAAGTTCTGACTCCAACCAAGGAGATCACGAAGGACCTAACCCAGATCCTGCACTCCACTTATATTAATATCGAAGGGCATACCACCCACCCTTTCTGGGTAACCGTAGACAGCGCACCCCCCATCTGCACCCACTGTGATGCATTCAGCCATAAGGCACATGCATGCCCCACCAAGGAGGGCATCACAATTAAGAGCACCCCTCAGCGGCCATGGCCAGCGGGGAGGCGCACTATGAACCAACCACCAGCACCAAAGAGGCCTTCCTGTGGGGAGCACAAGGCTGCTACTTACTAGTAAAGCCTATCTCCCCTCAAGACCGAAAGAAGGCCAAACAGGCCTGCAGGGCCGCGGCCAAGGAAGCGGCCAAAGTCACCACCGCTATCACACACTCCCAATGCCAGGAGGACATTGAAACCTTTGCAGTGGAAGCAACTCGAGAATCCCTCAACCAATCGGATTGGGCAGCCCAAGCCAATTGGGCCACTCAATCTAAGGATCTGATGAGCGACTTAATCTCACCTAACCTTTACAATTAAGCTCTGATTGAAACTGACTTGGTCTCCAAGCTACCTGAAAATTTTTTTGACCTGAACGTTGGTGCACTGAACTCATCCGCACTGCAAAAAATTTGTCCAACATCAGGGAAACAAAAATTGAAGGCAAAAGACAACGCGAACCTGTCTGCTAAAATTAACAAAACTACCAATAGCATTGCTGCAAACACCCGCGCCACTGTAAAGGCCCATGGGGATCCAGAGGAGGCTGATGGCCTGGGTGCCCACCCCCTCACACTTAAGGTATGATGGGGAAAGCCTTCACTTTAAGGACGTTGATTATCGCCAGACTCAAGGCCTTGCCGTCCCAGGCTAGGAAACTGAGTTTTTTACAAAAAAAAATTTACCCATGGACATCCTGGCCATCCAGGAGTCCCACTGGCCGCAAGGTTCCAAGGATGCTTGGAAAACTATGCTCCTCCCTTTTCTATCCTTCTGGTTGGAGCACTGTGGTGTGCTTGAACAGAAAAACAATTTTTTTAAATTTTTATCATCTGAATCCTTCCTCAATGGCTGAGTCCTCATTGTTACATTCTTGTGGGCTGACGTGGCACACGCTATCATCAACATTTATGTCCTGACCTGTGCATGAGAGCATCTAAATTTTTCTCATTAGTCAAATCCCTTCTGTTACCCCCTGACCCTTTCATAGTTGATGACATGAACTGTTGGCTAAACACACCCACAGACCGTTGGCCTTCCTCATCCCATGCCTACCATGGTCATGTAGAACTTCGCGTTCTAAAGGCCACCCTTGGGTTATTAGACACACTGCCACGACAAGCTCTGCTGCTCAAGAACATGATGCGCCCCCACGTCTCAACAGCCAATTAATGTCCATGACCCGCATTTACCTTATCCTTACGCTGGCTAAATTTCAATCTCCTATTTCCCACTTCCAAACATCAAAAATCGAATTCTCTGACCACTGGCTGGTCTCAATAACCTACCACTTACCTGTCACAGTGGCTAAGGCTCCGCATTGGTGCAAACTCCACCCACCTTTACTTGCATCGCCAGGATTTTCCATTTGGGTGGAATCAGCAACTTTGGCAAAAGAGTTTATTACACCATTTTGTGCGGACCCAATTTCCACATGGTCAGCCTTCAAAGAGGATACCATCCGCCACACTCGCCACCTCTCCTCCCGATGCTCACAAGCTATATCAGCTGTCATCTTGCGCGCTCTGGCAGAGTTGGGACACCTAGATTCCAACATCCCAGCCACAGGCTACAGCCCTGCTTGGGGCCGGAAGTGGGCAGAAGCAGCCGCCCACCTCAACGTGCTTGAAAGGCAACACAAACATCAGGTTTGTGTTCAGTACAGGGCCAAACACATTACAGAGGGCGACAAGTGCTCCACATATTTTTTTAAAAATTCTTTGCACCACGCCAGAGTGTGGCCTGCACACAGATGCAGAGGTTGGATAATTCTGTAGTGGATAATCCAGCTAAAGTGATTATCTAAATACAAAAATATCTCTCCAAGTTGTACCAATCCAATACAATCCAGCTGGCCAAAATGGTGAAATTTCTCAACAGAACTCACATCCGCTCCGTTTCCCAATACCCAGAATTAATGGATTTGATTACTCCAAATGAACTCTGGTCCGCCATCCGTGGTACACCAAAATTGGAAATGCCCAGGCCCTGATGGCATTCCATATTTGTTCTATAAGAAGTATTTCAAATATATATCCCCACTGTTGCTTGCCTCCCTTAACCAGAGCCTTCTGGATAAGCGCTTTCTACCAGGAGGGCAAGAGGCCTTCACCATCACACTCTTCAAGAAAGGGGATAAGCTAGACCTAGCCAACTGGCACCCCATTTCTTTAACTAACATGGATACAAAAATTTCAACTAAAATCATGGGTAACCGGTTAGGGATTGTAGCATCTGCCACCATCTCCCCAGAACAATTTGGTTTCATACCCAGAAGGTGGATTTGGGACAATGTGCACTCTGTGGCTAACGCATGCCAGTCCACGGCCTCTGGGGCACTTGTATTTTTGGACCAACAAAAGGCCTATGATAGAGTAAACTGGGAATACCTAAGGGCCTGCCTCCACCAATTCCGCTTGCCCTCTCGCTTCATCAACTGGGTAATGCTGCTTACAGAATCTGCAACAATGGCAGTGCGGGGCCCTGGCTTCCTCACGGAAGTAATTCGACCTCAAAGGGGCCTACGCCAAGGGGGCCCCCTTAGCCCACTCTTATATAACTTCAGCCTTGACCCACTACTTTGAAACGTGAAAGCCCGCCTCACTGGGGTCAATGAACCAGGTCAAGCGTTAGTCAAGATGATGGCGTTTGCAGATGATTGTGTGGTTGAGGTGTCTAATAATCAAGATGCACGCGCGCTTGAAGCTCTCATCCAGGAGCATTCCCGGGTTGTAACGCACTGGCTCCTTCCAATGAGCCATGAGTGAGTTGGGCAACAGGATCCATTCTAAAGACCATAGGGCTGACAGGACTCCTGATACTACTCTCCTGGTGCGCGCGCTACAAGATTGGACAAGCACCCCCTGGAAGACAGTTGTAAGTATACTTAACCCCAGCAGCATGCCTTGACTCCAAGACAAGGTATAGAGGGAGGCAATAGCCCTCCCAAGCTCACTCTCAAAGTCCAATTCTTGTTGATTTAAGCCAAACATGGCTGCAGTTAGGCAATATCCTTAAAATAAACCCAAATTATAAATATATGAATTTTAGGTTCTTTTATTTAATATTTAGCTAAGTTGATAGGAAACAGAACTGAGGAGCCTCCAGCTCCCAGTTCCTTCCCTATATACACATGTTAAATGCTAAAATAAAATATAATATAAGCTTATGGTGCCAGCTTGAATGATGTTTGGTGTAAACTTTACAGCAGGATCGCGGAATCTTTACTCAATGGTTTCATGCCAGTTCCGATCCTCAACAGTTCCGCGCCAGTTCCATTTCGAATCCCAATCAAACCGCGAAACTCCCAAGCACCTGTTTCATTCCATTCTCAATTCGAATCCAAATCAAATCTCGAAACTACCCATTTTACTCGTTTTCCGTTTTGTTCTGACTTGGACGCCCATCTTGCTCCTTGGCCTACTCCAAGCTCCAGCCCCTTAGGCGTCCTTGCCAGAACCAACACCCCCTCCTCCTCCATACATACAGACACAGCCTGCCCTGTCTTACCTAAGATCAGGGCAATGTGATGCTGAGGATAGACCTCAACT
>JAKSZP010015437.1:0-16498 GCA_022478985.1 Massospora cicadina | reverse complement strand
CTCAAATTCTGCCAAAACGGGTAGGGAATCTGTGGGATCTATGCCCTATTCAAGGGAAACCTTTAGTCACAAGTTCAGTATTTATAAGGGTGGTTGCAGGTGGCATCATCGTGGTGGAATTGACTGAAACTTTCAATATAACCTTGAGGCTAAACCCCTGCTTGCCTCAAAATTTGGTGGAACTTAAAGGATTGGAAGGATAAGATTCTTTCTTTTTGAGAGGTGAGTGTGAGTTTTTGGGGCTTATATCTATAGGGGCCATTTCAGGTGAAACAATGGCGGACAAATTACCTGGCCACTTCCCAGTTGGGGCGGGGAAATATCCCAAAAAGCTTCAATCAGATGAATAAAGTCTTCAGGTAAAGCTTAGCAATTTAGTGTTCATCGCAAGGCCACCTAAAGTGGCATAGAAAAATTACATTTTGGAAATGACAGACAATGGTAAGCTCAAACACAGGGAGATTCCTAAAAATAAGGGCATGCAAAATGCACAAACTGCGGAGCACAAGTGACCCACGGTAAATTTAAAAGTGATGGCACAGGGTTGCCCTGGCCCTAAGGGTTTCTTCAAACTCTCCATACTCTTAAACACCCACAACACATCTTTATAAATGTAAAATACCCAGGCAGGTGCTCCAGGTAGAAATTGATGCAGCCACTCAACTCCTGGAGGAGGGGAAATCAGGGCTTGTTTATTATAATTGGAAACAGTGGTTGAAAACTTGGAAGCCTGGGAAACTGGACTTCAAACTGTCCATATCCACCATGTACTTGCTGAAAGGGCGGAAGTTGTTCTAAGAGCAGCAAAGAGGGAAACGCCCCTCTGGCACACCATTAACAAGGATGATGTCACCAATGACAAAAACGTCTTAACCACGGTGCACAGCCAAAGTGCCCAAATACCACTACAAAGGTCTTCTACTTGGAATAAGTCTCAGCAAGACCAATAATAAGGTGGCTGGTCTAATGTTAGGAGCGTTTCAGTAACGCTCCAGGTCCAGTAGAGGTTGTTGGCAAGAGTCCACACTACTGCTACTGAACCCACCACTGAATAAAGGATAGATAAATCACCACCCAGAAGGACGGTGCACAGAAGGGCTCAAACAAGGATGGAATGTATTTGGTTAATTGGGACCTCTTAAGATCAGTAAACATAACTAAATAAATGCACATAAAATACTAAAACAAACGGGGTTTAGTAAGCCAAATGACCAACAAGGTAGTTGGTCTTGCAGAAACATAATTAAACACTGGGGGGAGAGCTGTCAATTGGCGAAAGTGGTGCTAAGCCTAGGCGAACCAATAGGCACATGCTGCCATTGGTCAGGGTCCTGTAACTCGAGATTGTCCAAACTCAGTTTATAGATTGTAGTTGAATCTTTCCCAATTTAGCAATTTTATAAATGGAACGGGTTTCAGAGCCCTGTTCCTCAAGTAACCAAGTCAAACCGTCAGCGTTGGGAACGTAAATAATGCGTTTTAAATGCCCTAGCTGTAACACCAAGATGAGCATTCCATACATCCCCAGGACCAACCTGGGCATATCTCGCCTGTACCCAGCGTTGGTCTATGGTATGTTTTAAGATAGGAAGGACTTGCAAAATTAACTTTTTGGACACCTGACGTCCAGTTTTGTCCTTACAAACTGTGCACTCAATCATGTCATTAAGCCATAAAAGGTCCTTCATCTAATGTAATTTAGGCAAGTTTACTGATTTAAGTGAATTCTTCTTGCTCTGATTGTGGCTTGAAAACTCAGAATTTCTCTGATGTCTCTGCTGCCCCACTTGGAAGAGGTACGAGGGTCATTAAGATCTCATTGCCTTCAGGCTCTGAATTTTAAATTTTATCCAGGGAAGGCTAACCATGGGTAGTACACTTCCATTGATTCAAAATACCAAACACTGAGAAAATAAAGAGGGGCACCTCAGAGGAGCCATAACTAACTCCTATTGCCAGAAGGACTGCCAGTGGAAGGAAGAGGGGGAGTGACAGGGGAGGCCTGGGACAAAACTGAACACAAATAAAGGAAAGAATTTGATGAGAGGAACCAGATGGGGAACCATGATGACACCAACTGGCGTTGGCAGGATGGCAGGTAGCCAAACAACCAAGCTCAAAAGTGATCTTTTAGGTGGGAATGGAAGCGATACACAGCTTCATTTAGGGTTGGGTAGTGCACGAGATTACCTCAAGGACAATGGTGTGTATCATCCATAGTGATATTGCAACAAGTAAGGTGCGAATTGATGGGTGGATAGGGGAGGGCATGGTAAAGGCAAAGATGTTTTTGGATAGGCTGAAAGCCTGCTCTCTCTCCTGACAAAAGAGGTGCATAACATCTCTCCAAATTGCCTGTTATGGCGTGCAATCTTCCAAGCGATGGACTAAATATCTGTATTGACTGCATACAATGCATGAATTTTGAGATGCATTGGACCGCTCAGCTGTGCGGTACACTTTCTCAGGAATCTCCACACATGGGCGCGAATTTGGGGTTGTAAAAGAGGATGGTGTGTGTACCACTAGGTGTCCTTCTGGGTCTCCAAAGAGTACGGTATGTTAAGCTTGTCAAGGTAGTCCACACGGGCAATGAGGTGGGGATGTAGGGGTACTAAGGTGTTTAAAACAACTTGCCCATGGACTTTTTGTGTGAAACGGGGAGTAGGGCAACCCCTATGTTCGTTTTGTCCACTGATGCAGATTCTCTACTCAGCGCTTCACATGTAGAGGAGAATTCATTTGAAGTGGGGCGACGTCCCATGCAGGGCCATAGCAGAGGGATGCAAGGCAAGATATGTTAGCAGATAATATTGGTGGGTAGGATTGCTGAGGCCTAGGGTGCGGGAAAAATTGGAGTGGGCTGCGCGTGACCAGTGTTGGGAAGTGTGGGGTTGGTGACTGCAGCAATCCAGGTGCCAAGTATTTTGGCAGCATGGACCTCAAAGCTGAGCAGGCCCATTTCTCCACTATGGTGAGGGCCAAATATGACATCCAGGCGCACTGGTGGTGGGCGGTTTAACCAAAGCCACAATTGTAGGAGGGCGTATAAAGAGGTGAATAAAGAGGGGGAAAAGGCGATAGCATGGGCCACAAACTAGACTTTGAACAGGAAGATAGAGTTGGCAAGAACAACCTGGCCTGGGAGGGTAGTCTGGTGGGCTCTTAGGGAAGCGATGTGCTTTGCAACATTGTCTAGGATGTTGTGCTCCATCCCCGATGAATTATACCTCCCACCTCCAGTCACACTTCTAAATGGCATACTGGATTATCAGTGGGTTGTGGCATGAAAGGGAACACAAGCGGGGCAGTATGGAGTGGGCGGGGCAAGTGAACCTGTGAGCTAGCTGCTGAAGCATGGAGGTAATGGGGTGCTGGTGACCAGCAGGCTTGGTACCAGCTGAGGAGATTAATTATGGTTTTGGAGGCGTTAAGTGCGGCGTTACTTACCATGGAGTAATACTGAATAGTAGCATCCAGTGCGCATGCATCTTGGTTGTTAGATACCCCAACCACACAATCAGCAGCAAATGCCAACATCTTTCCTGGTGCTTTCCCTTGCACATGGACATCAGTAAGGCGGACATTCATGTTGCATAAAAATGGGTCAAGGCTGAAGTTTTACAATAGTGGGATTAAAGGGTCCCCTTGGCGGAGGCCCCTTTAAAGGTTGAACCACATCAGCAAGGAAGCCAGGGACACGCACTGCCATTGTAGAGGATTCCATAAGCAACATCACATAATTAATGAACTGGTGGGGAAGGTGAAACTGATGTAGGCAGGCTTTGAGGTAATCCCAAGTGATCCTATCATAAGCCTTCTGCTGGTCTAAGAAAACAGATGCGCCTGTAGCCATGAAAGGCAGTCGTTGGCTACAGTGTGTATGCTGTCCCATATAGACCGCTTGGTAATGAAACCAATTGCTCAGAGAAAATGATATTAGAGGTAACTTCCCCTAGGCAGTTGGCCATAATTTAGTAAATAATTTAGTACCTGTGTTAGTAAGTGAAATGAGGCGCCAGTTGTCCAAGTCCAGCTTAACCCCTTTTTTTATTAAGCTGATGTAAGCTGACCAGGGAATGGACATTACCAAACTAAAAACTTAAACTAAAATAACGTAACTAATTGATTTAAACAAAATTCCAAAATTAGCGATTGAATGAATCACACCAAACAAAACAACCAACCAGGTGGGTAGCGAAAACTGCTTATAACTCCATGGTGGAAGGGAGGGGGGATCAGGGGGCTCATTTTTGGCAGCAGCTAACTCGTTACAGAGTAGGGTTTGTGTTAAGGCAGATAGCAAGTGCGTCAGGGCATTGGCGGTATGTGGTTTGATATCACTAATGATTGGTACTTCCAAGTAATTGCCAACCATAAAATTGGCATCAATATATTTGGCTTTAATACGGGCATCTGGTAGTTTAACAAACATTGCAATGTTGGTTTGGGTAATCTTAGCTTTTTATTCCATGCTACAGTTACCACGTTCTGTATAGCATTGGTGGCATTTTTGTGTGGTTGTTTTACATTAATCTTACTTTTTGGAGTATAATTTTTGAGAATAACAGGAGTTGGAATTCCTTCTGCGAGCACTTCCACTGATCTGGTGGCAGCTTTGTGGAGGGGATGGCAATCTGGTGTGTCGGCTGCTTCTAATGCAAGCTGGTGGTCACTGTGGAATGGTTTGATGTTTGTTTTTGGGGTATATAAATTAGGGGGGAATTCTGCACCCCATTTTGCATTACAGAACTGATCAACTTACAGAAATAATTCAATGATATTACCTGATTCATCAATTTCTACCAAAAACTCCCATGGGTTCTGGCATTGTTGAATTGGGAATTGGCGTATGGTTAAGGATTGGTTGATTTGTTGGGTGTTTCATGGGCTCAAACTGAGGTCCAATCTTGAGCTTATTTTGAGGAATCATGTGTGGCACTGGGGCAAGGTGGGGTCTGATTGGTGGCTGCAGGTGCAGCTGCAGCAACAGGTCTTGGGAGAAGGGGAGGTAGGATCATACCCCATGCCAGATTTGGCGCAGGGCGGGAAGTGGATTGGTGGCTATTGGATGAACTATCAGCGCTGTCAGAAGCTGCTAGATATGGGCACTTGCATTTCCAGTGTCTAACTCAAAATAGGATGGATAGATTGTCCATTCTCCCTCAACAAAGGCCCAGAACAGATGGTTGGGGGCAGAGGGGATAGAGGTGCAAGGGGGAATTGATGGGGCAATCTTGTTTATTTCAAGGCTGATCAGGGCATATGCCTGAGGCCCATTGAGGCGTCTGGCCCCAAATGAGATCACAAATTTCATGATGTGATTGGAGCCACAGGCTGCTAAACCTTCCATCAGCTCCTGGTGGAGCACCTCAGGGGGAAGGTGGGTAGGCAAACCAGCGAACTGAACAACCAAGGTGGTGTCCGCTGGGAGTTGGGTCCATGTTGTTGGGAGAGGTGTATCCTGGAAGACCAGAGGCGCCATTGCCACAGTGGCAGCATTGGCTTCACAAGTGAAGCCAAGATCAAAATACCTAAATAGGGGCAGAAGTCAATAAAACAGGCGGCTGTCATCACCGCCTGAGCCATTTTGATAATGGCTTGGTCGTTCTGGGAAAAGTTTTCCATATTTGACCCTAAGGCCAAAACGCATGTTGCTCTGAGGGAGCACCAGGGCAGTGAGGCACCTCTTGGGATTGAGCGAGGTGGGCGTCAAGATCCTTGGGAGGAATGAATCATCCTAAGGGTTTGGTATGACTGGGCGAGCCCGTCCAAGCGCTTTTTCCTGTCAGACAGAAAACAGCGGGGGGAGTTTTGCCACTGCCCCACACGGGCAGCCTGCGGGGAATCTGATGACTGCGAAGTGAAACCACAGTAAGCAATTAAGTTTTTTTCATATAAACCATATAAATTGCTCATAAAGTTATGCCAATCTGAAAGAGAGCCAGCTTATCCTCTTTTTTATACAGCATTATTGTGTACACATCTGGCCCCAAGAATGAGGCACATTTCTAACAAACACTGATTCATTGAGCAAGCAACAATGAGGAGAAATAATAAAATATCTCTTATAGAACTCTTATGGGAATTTATCTGGACCTGGGAATTTCCTGTGTAGTGTAATGTGGACATTATTGTGAATTCAATATGACTGGATGATAAGCTTGAAGTCGTTATGGCAGAATGAATGAAATCCTCAGAATTTGATATGAGTAATGGTAATTTGAGTGCCTTAAAATGAGGCGATATTGGGTTATTGGTAATTGCCTCCAATTAGGCGATTGTGAAATTAACAAATGAAGAATTGACAGAGCCAATAAGATATAGTGAATAAAATTGCTAAGCCATCAGAGTCATAGCATCCAAAGTTGCTACAATATAGGTGAGATGAGATGATCAAGGGAGGGTTGTTGTTAAGTAAGTATAGAGTAAGCAGAATAAGAAGAATCCACGGTTTTAAGTATATTTAATAAAAGAGGTTGTGGGAGCAAGTGCTCTGTATTTATTTGATAAGTTATTCTTTTGTTTTGAGGGCGATGATCATCATATCTTTGGTCCTGATTGCTCAGTGGGTTAAGCCTGAGCAAAAATCCGCTGGCGTATCTATTGAATACCACCAAATTTATACAAGTGGTACTCACTACAGGGGGCCCATTAATCAAATATACATGATAAAATAGTTGCCAGATATGACGCATCAATGTTTCATTGCCTAAAATTCTTCTCAGCACTCTGGGTCAGTTGCCTATGCGAAACTAAAACTGGATTTGGACACTGTGCTGAAAAACAAGATGAGCTTCTCCAGGAGGTCTGCTGTAATAAGCTGCCCCCATTTAATCTAGAAGAAAATATTCCTAGTTCTTTAAGCGATTTGAAATTGCAACTGAAGTTGTCTCAGATTGATAAAAGTAAAACTACTGATTTCTACCTTGGACGTTGTAAGTGCTGATCAAGTCATCTGTTACCTTTCCAGCAGTTCTACTACATACCAAGAAGTTAAAGCGACAGTGCTGTTGTTGTTCAGTGGAACTGCAAAGATGTCCCAGCAGAAGGCCGAATTTTTGACCATCAAGTTTCAGCGGAATGAGACCCTAATTGCGTTTGCTGAGCGATTTAAGGTGGAAGCTCACATGTTAATTGGGGCTGGAATTTTATCCAAAGCAGACATATGTATTGCGATGACTTCTGCTGTAAAGCCATACCATGAGTTACATAACGTTATGGCCTCACTGTTGGATGAATATTTACCATTTCTTAAACTTGTTCAGTTTTTGCACAGTATATCTGCCAACTTCCCTCCACCTAATACTGAGCGGAATCATCCTGCCATAACTGCTAATTCATCTTACTTGGGAAACTCTGCTAGTCCAGTTCACATTCCACAAAGCTACCTGCAGCCGTTAAATATCCACCCCATACCTGCTTATTGTCACCGGCCCAACTATTACCCTATCCCTGTTTCCACTTATCACGTCCAGCCCAACTCTCAACGTGGCTTGTTTTGCATTAATCGGGATGTAGGCCCTATGGGGTCAGCTGTTTCAAATGCAGTTGACAAGGGCACATGGCCCAATGGTGCCCCAATCAACAGGTCTCTTGCGTACAGTCATAACATTACTGACAGGGAAAAGTAAGAGTGGAGTAGAGAAGGGACTCTCTATCTCCACTAAACCAGATGTCCCACCTAAACCCACTATAGAATATTCAGTGGAAGCTCCCTTGGCCGATGTGTCATTATTATATCAGCAGCCAGTTGGAGAGGTGAATATTTTGACACGAGTGCAGTCTGCGGCTATAGCTGAAGAGGGGTCCCAGCTGCAGGTTGAGCTATATGCTTGTCAGATGTTTGACCAAGTTTCGTCTGAAGAGTTGGACCCCTCCTCTGATGCCCCTTTCTTGCAAGTGGTAAGCATCGCTCGTCCAGTCAACACTATTATCAAACAATAACCCAGCACTGGTGAGGGGATTGTGGGTTTTCTTGGAGATGGAAATGCCATAAATGTCTATGTTATAAACAGTCAAGATGCATCTTACCCTGAATTTACTTACTGTGACCTGGTTGTAGCTAAAACCCAAGTCCGTGCCATCATAGATACAGGTGCTTCTGTCAATATAGTCTCCACCAAGTTGGTGGTCAAATTATCATTAAAACCAGACGTGGACCATCAGGTTGTATATGGTACTGCTGGAGCGGATAACACAGTATCTGAGGGAGCATACAGTGCGCTTCCATTGCGGTTTGGTTCTATTGTTGTGGTAGCCCCAGCAATAGTGTTACCAAATATCAAATATGATCTGCCAATTGGAGCCACCTTCTTGCAACACTATGGGGCTGTTATCAATATGATGGACCAGAATTTTGAAATATTGGGTCAGAGAATCCCAATTCACTTCACCTCTAGTGGAGTGCCAGATGATCCAGTGCATATGGGGAATATCAATCTAGCATATAGTGATGGAGTAATCCCAGTGCGCTACCATCAGTTAAAGGGCGATACCAGGGCCCTGCCACAACAGATTATGAATATCAAGGGCTGCCGCTCAGAGCTGCTGGACCTATATCTATCCCATCCAAGCATCAAGTTATAGTGAACAATGACTTGGTGATAGATGTTCCAGATGGACTCTATGGGGAAGTTATTGGGCCATATCAGCAGTTGCAGTTTGAGCCTCACGTGGCCCCTGGTATTATATTACCTGGGCAGGGGGAGGTCAAAGTTTTGCTTGCAAATTTACAAATAGTACCACTGCAAATCTGCCGCCACCAAATAGTGGCATATTTGCACTTAATCCCCAGTGAGGAGGTTCTTTCAGTTCATAAATTTGGGTCACTGGAGAAATTTGGTCCACTTTTTTAAACTGCAGCTCAATGTAATGGCGGTAGCATCACGCGATGAATTGATGGGGCTGTTAGAACCACAGAAGGATAGGGCAATCGCTTTATTTCAAAAATATAAAGAAATTTTTGCTGTCAATGACCACAATTTAGGATGCACGCGGAGGGTGGTTCATGGGCTGGACACTGGAGATCACTCTCCCATCAGGTCAAGGCTGATCTGCCAATCAAGGGTGGCAGAAGAAGTAGCAACTGAGGAAATTGACAAGTTACTAGCACAAGGTATGCTTGAACCATCAAAAAGACCATGGTCCTCTCCTGTTCTTTTTTTAAAAAAGAAGAATAGTACTAACCATGTAGTAATTGGCTACCGGAAGCTCAACAACATCACAAAAAAGGACTCATATCCCTTACCACGGATTAATGATGTTTTAGATTGGCTTGGGGGAGCCCGTTTCTTCTCAGCTATGGACCTGATCTCAGGTTACTGGTAAATCAAGTTGCCATCAGCGGAGCAGGAAAGTGCTCTGTAATCACTTCCAAAGGTCTTTTTCAACCAACTCAGATGCCACAAGGGCTAAGTAACGCCCCAGCTACGTTTCAATGAGCAATAGATACTATTCTTGGGGATCTAAAGCTGTCGTGTTTCCTTGTATGCCTTGATGACATTAATGTTTTCTCTCAAACCTTCTCTGAACACCTCGATCATTTAAAAGCTGTATTCTGCCAGCTCGCTGAGGCCAACATAAAGATCAAACCTCAGAAATGCCACTTCTTTAAGGACCAGATGTAGTACCTGGAGTTTGTAGTTGATGCCACAGGGTTGCAACCTCAACCATCCAAGGTGGAAGCTATATGTAAAATGACTCCACCCAACAGCAAGCAGGATATACAGATATTTTTTGGGAATGCCATCTAATACTGGCGCTTCATCCCTAACTTCAGCTATATTGGGGGCCCGCTATTTTAGTTGTTAATAAAACACTACATTTGAATGGACTGAATGTCAGCAATGCACTTTTAATATGCTTTGAGTGGTGTTAACCAGTGCACTGGTGTTACGCTATCTCTATTTTAGAAAAAAGTTCATTGTTCAGACGGATTCATCCCTTTCTGCTGTAGGAGCAGTCCTATCCCAAAAAGACGAGAAAAGGGAAGAGCATCTTGTAGCATATTGCAGTCATAGCTTGAACAGCCATGAACGCAATTATACTGTGACTGAGTGCGAGTGTTTAGTGGTTATCTACGCCTATAAACAATTTTTGGGTGTACTTGCATGGGGTAAAATTCAAAGTTGTTACAGATCATACCTTGCTACGCTGGTTACAAAATCTTAAAGAACCAGAAGGTCGGCTAGCCCAATGGGCTCTTATATATGTAGGCATACAATTTTGAAATTGTGCATTGACCTGGAGCAAAACACAGAATGACAATTTTTTATTGAGATTACCCACAATTGTAGTTATGGTGGATCTGAGTGATATCATGTTTGATAAGATGCTTAGTGGCAAGTACAATGATGAACCGCCCCCAGTCATCAAGGTATTAATTGATATAAAGGGCCAATATGTTCCAGAAGAGTGGAGAATGGTATAAGCGGATAGGGGACACTACAATGAATATACCAAGGCCTTCCGCCCACCCAACTATTATTATGAGAGCACACCGAGTGGTTGGACTTGGTGGAGTAGTAAGACCATTGAATTATTGTGACCTTGGTATTACTGGGAAAGAATGAGCTTCGATATACTTGATACTATCTCCTCCTGTCACCAGTGCCAAGTGGAAAAGCTGTTCCACCAAAAGACTTCATACCATTTAGTGAAGCCACACTTCACCTGGCACAATGTTTCAATTGATGTTGTGGGTCCCTTACCAACAGGGGCAAACCAGTCTAAATACATCTTGGTAGCAATTGACCACTTGACCAGGTGGGTTGAGGAGCGGCTAATATGTGATTCAGGGGCACTAACGGTGGCCAAGTTTGTCATGTAGTGTATAACTCAGCGACATGGTTGTCCCCAGTTCATCCTTACTGACAACGGAACTAACTTTACTTCCCACATTCTTCCAAAGCTTAACGAGCTAATGGCCATCCAAGGGGTTTTGACAAATTCCATACTATCCCAAATCTAATGGAATGGTGGAGCAGGTCAATGGGACTTTAGTGAACATGCTCTGTAAATCAGTAGCAGATTGACCCTCAGACTGGAGCTCCCTTTTGTCCACCCCCATCTTTGCTTATAATTTAGTTATCATTCCACCACGGGGAAAAGCCCATTCCAATTTCTTTACAGATGGCACCCCGCTCTTCACGCCCTCTTATATGCTTGTGTAGAGGTCATTGGCTATATGGATCTGCAATGCTATCTTAACGTCCTAACAAATATGCTGATTAAGTTACAAACTTAAGCGTACTCATTCAGCCTAGCCAAGAGAAATAAAAGCCAGTCTGCCAATCGGGTATGATGGAGTGACCTAGAACAGTTCAAAGATGGAGACATGGTCCTATTTCATGATCAACATGGGTTTTTCCAGAAACATAAGCTGGCCAGTATCTGGATTGGGCCATTTGAAGTCATTGAGAAGACCGTTATAGATGCATATACTATTAAGGACCCTACTAGTGGTTAAATCATTAACTGAGTTCATGTGAAGTTCCTCCGTGTGTACAAACAATAGAATCCTTATCATCCAGTCAAGGAGGGGGTGATGTTTTGAATTTGATATGACTGGGTGATAAGCCCAAGGTTGTTATGGTGGAATGAATGTAATCTGTCAAGATTCAATATGAGTAATGGTAATTTGAGTGCTTCAAAATTAGTGATATTGGGTTATTGGGAAATCACCTCAAATTAGGTGATTGTGAAATTAACAAATGAAGAATTGACAGAGACAACAAGATATAGTGAATAAAATTGCTAAGCCATCAGAGTCATAGCATCCAAAGTTGCTACAATATAGGTGAGATGAGATGATCAAGGGAGGGTTGTTGTTAAGTAAGTACAGAGTCAGCAGAATAAAAAGAATCCACGGTTTTAAGTACATTTAATAAAGGAGGTTGTGAGAGAAAGTGCTCTGTATTTATTTGATAAGTTATTCTGTTGTTTTGAGGGCGATGATCATCATATCTTTGGTCCTGATTGCTCAGTGGGTTAAACCCTGTGCAAAAATCTGCCAGCATATCTATTGAATACTGTCGAATTTGCAACAGACAGAATACCAGAGTTTGTCCCAAGAAATTAAATTCAACAACTCTGGGTAACAGGAAACAGTGCGGATATGTGCAGTTTCAAGAAGCTCTACAACTTCAGCTGGTTTGACTGGATTAGAGCAATATAATTTGGAGTAATAGTTTCAAACTTTGATTTCCATATCAGCTGGAGTTTCTGCGATGGAGTGGTCTGGCCACCGCACCTGTGTGCAGGCCAAGCTCTGTCATAGTGTAAAGAATTTTTGAAAAAACAGGTGGAGCATGTGTCACCTGCCATGATATTTTTTTCCTTGAACTGAACACAAACATGTGTCTGTGTTGTCTTATCAGTGCATTGATATGAGCAGACACTTCTTCCCACAATTAACCCCAAACCTAGATGTAGCCTGCAGCAGGGACATTAGACTCCAGATGGTTCACTTCTGCAAGCGTGCACTTAATGACTGCTGAGGTAGCCCAAGAGTGACGTGATGAGAGGTGTCATGCCTGACGGATGGTGTTTGCTTTGAAGATTGAACAGGTAGTAATTTGGTCCACACAGATGGTGTGACAAACTCTGGTCCCAAATTTTGGTGTCCACCTATGAGGAAATCTGGGTGATGTGATCTCATATGGACAAAGTTTGCACCACTTTGGTGCCTGTGCCACTGGACTTGACAAAGAGAAGGAAATTGACACTAACCTGTGGTTGGAGAAATTTATTTTTGTTATCATAAAGTGTGCAAGCTAGGACTAAATTTTCAACAGAGCAAGAATATGGTCAATATGGGACATAGACCTCAGCTGACTATTGTGCACATGGGGCTGATACATGTTGGGGAGCAGCGGTGCATGTTTGGGTAAAATATCAAACAGCCCCAAAGTGGCTTTTAGAATGTGAAGTTTGACATGCCCCTGCGGGGGAGGATAGCTGTAGAAGCCCAGCAGTTGGTGGCCAGGCTGTCCCAGCATTTATTGTCGCCAACCACAAACAGATCAGGAGGAAGTGGGAGGGAAGTAAAGGCTTAGAGGAATTCCCAGCGAGTTTGCGCACAGGTCAGGGCATAAATATTAATGATACCGTACACTTTGTCATCCCCCAAAAAAGGACACTACAAGCACACGGCCATTGAGTTATGAATTTTTAGAAATAAACTTAATACTACAGGTCATACATATAAGCACCCCACAGTGCAGCAACCAAAAAGAAAGGGAGGGGAGGAGCATGGTTGCTCATTTTTCCTTGGCACCATGTGGACAGTGGGTTTTCTGAATGGCAAGGATGTCCACAAGTAAATTATTTATTAAAAACTCATACTCTTAGCCTGGGATGGCAAGGCCTTGATTCCAGTCATGTTCAACATCCCTATATGTGAAGGCTCCCCCATCGCATCTTAGGTGCTAGGGGAAGGGCCCTCTTGCCCTTCATCCATCTCTTTTTTAGCACGTTTCTCTTTTGCAGCTCATGTGCACTGTGCTATGGGGTAATTGTCAATATGGAGTACTCTCACTGTGGGTTTATTGTTAGGTTTTGTTATCACCAATTTTGTCAATTTGTTATGACTTTTTGAATTGTTGTGCTCCTGCGGTGCATCATTGAAGATTGACAAAAACTTGATAGGAAAATGGGTGGTAGAATCATTGTCAATTGATGCTTATTAATTTTGCTCAGGTAAATCTAATTCACCCATTGGGTCCTCAGGTAGGTTGGCCCAATCTGATTGTTGAGCAAATTCTCAAACCGCTTCAGCAGCAAATTACTTGATGTCATCCTGGGTCTGGGCAGGTAGGATCACAGATGCAGCCATGGCCGCTGCCTTGGCCGCTGCTCTAAAGCCTCTTTGGCCTTCTTGCGCTCCTTAAGGGACACAGATTTGACCTGAATGTAACACCCCTGCACGCCCCATGGGAAGGCGGCATCAGTGTCAATAGCTGTTTAATAATGGAAATCTACACTGTCCATTGCGTTGGGGAGGATCTCATTTTGCGTAATGTCCTCTCTGTAAGGGGTGAGCCTTATGACCAAAAGCACAATAAAAGGTGCAGATAGGGAGTGCGCTATCCACAGTTATGCAGAATGAGCGGAATTCTTGCCCATCAACATTCACAACTGCAGTGTGGAAAATTTGTGTTATATAATCTCCAATGACTGCAGATGGTGTAATCACTGCAATTCCTTTGCCCATGCACAGGTCTGTCATAAGCGTAAAGTATTGCATTTTAAAGGAGTGAAGTTCCCCATAGCTCTTAAGCCCAACCATGAGGTGGTGCTCCAGCAACGTGCGCTTTATTGTTATGGGGATAAATCAAACATTACAAAATTTGGTTTTATTTGGTCCATTGAGTGCGCTTCATTTTGACCATCCATTGACATCTGGGAGGTCAACCACCACACCCACCTGTGCAGCTTCATCCAATTTTTTATTAGTTTTGAACCTGAAATCCAACCAACCATGGGTCACTAGTGCGGTGAAACATATACTGCATGTGGGAAATGGTCTGCTCATCTCCACAGAACTTTTCCCAAAGCACCATTTGATATGTACAGGAAAATTCAAACCCCATGCTCCATTAATGACAAGGCTAGTAATGCGGAGTTTTGATGGACTGGTTGCATTTTGCTTTCCAGGCTAAAATCTCTGAGGAAATACTCACTGACAGTTTTTTATTTTTATCTAGGCCGCTAATGTTGCTAGGAAGTTTACAAACTTTGGACGGTGGAGAGCTTGATCCTGTGCCCTTTACTTTTCTAGCCCAACTGCTACCCAACATTGGGTGCACACTAATCTCCTCAATTAGATTAACAAAATTATCTAGACTTATATCAAAGTTGTTGCTCTTAGTGATTACAATGAGAGAGAAAAGTTTCCCTCAGGGTCTCTGAAGCACCCTACATACTACTCAGTAACCTAAGGCATTATAAGATTTTTACTAAATTATGCTATAGATTAAACTAATTCTTTTTTAGATTAAATTAAATTAATATTTAGGTAAATAGTTAAGTTTATTATTGGTAGAAAGACAGTGGGTGGATTAATAAACTCTAAACTGGTATTTGGATGCTGCTACCTGCAGATGATAGAGTAAATCACAAAACTAAATTTATTGAAATAATTTAAACATAGAAGCCCTATCAGGAAGTTGATATTACTGGACAATATGCTACCCATAAGGCAGATTGGAGTGGGAATCAAGACAAGTCTTGAGGTTTATGGAAAAGGGTATACAAATTATAATTGATTAAAATGATGACTATTTGGCGAATCAAGGGGAATCATGCTGAGATTCAATATAAAAAATAGTTTCTAGAAAAGGGAAGATGAATAGAAGACTAACAAGCCAAGGATACATCCAGCTTGGGGAACTGAGATATAAAGAGTCACAAAGTGGATGGAAAAGAGGGTTTTTTTCTGAGGTGATTAAGTGATTTCAGACAAGTCTGATAAATTATATTAGATAAAAGTTGAAACCAAGGGCGATAGCTCCATATATAGTTCATCCATTTTTAATAGTAAGTTGGCGATCTTCATATTGTCCAATTTGGTTGCTCATTGGCTAATACCCTGTGCAACCCAACTCGGAGGCATTAAGCCTATATGCCAAGAATTAACAGTGGTGCTCACTACAGGATGCCACTGGTCAACTGTAGTTTTTCAACAATAGGACATGATGATGGGCCCTCATTCATTCTGACATAATTTTATCAGATTCCTTGTATGGTATGCTGAAGAAGCATGGGAAGCACCTACAACAAACTGACATTATTTACTGTGACTGAACCAGTAGATGATGAAGCTATGATCAATCTGCAATTAGAGAAATTGCCCTGAGCTGATGACTAACCAATAAGAACGCTCCACAAATGTGACTCCTCAGCAACTGTGAGATATTATGGAGTGGCTGTTACATGGATATCACCTATATGAAGATGAGGCTGGGGAAAACTCCCTGAGTTTATTCTATAACCAACGTGACCAAGAAAATTGCTACGCCCTGTACATGTCTTATTTGGATGCAACTACAGCAGGGTTAGCTCACCGCCTCAGTACCCACAGAATCGAGGAATTTTAGTCACTTATGTGCAACCATCAATTTGCCAGCTACTGCGTGTGCTGGCTCACCACAATATTGAAATTGGAGATGTACTATGGTCCACTTGTGAACAGTAGCATAATACTCGCCTCCTGCTTGACCGCCTTGATCATTCATTTTTGGAGGTACAAGGGGCGCTGGTACATAAGGACCATCATGTCAGGGACATCCGCCGTCAATTGGACCTTTTGGTACCACAGTTAAATTTAGAATTACCTTGAGTAATAAGAGAACTGCTGGATCAGCATGGCCTATTGGCGGAGTGGATTCAGGATGTAACAATGTTGGGGAATAATACTGAGCACCTTATGATGGAGCTAGCCAAATGGGCGGAAGCTCTAGAAGCTGTGATTGCCCAGCTTAGGGAAAAAATGACA